>CAJQZN010042091.1:0-54106 GCA_907164685.1 Colias eurytheme | reverse complement strand
GTTTTTTTTTTGAAAACGCGGGCGAAGCCGCAGGCGGAAAGCTAGTCGTTAATAATAACGAAAACACGAAATTTTGTATTATTATTTTTTTAATTAGGGTTAGGCAAGCATTTGACCATCGCTTGCCCTACTATAGAGCACGTTATTACCATTAAAAACAATTCAAGCTACCAGACAGATCAGACAGACGGACCAATTTTACTTACATCTTAAATTATTGAAAAGGGCTGCAAAATCCTCACTTGACCTTTTCCGAAGGCTTATAACTTACCTTGCACAGCCATTTTCGTCTTTCCGTGGGTTTAGCAATGTCAACTACTATACGTGTTTCTCTTTTAAAATTCATTCATCGATCTGTGACATTGGTTGTAAAGTGGTGAAGTCATCAATAAATTTACTTTTAATTAAGAATTTGTTGAATTACTTCAATATTATTTCCTTGGCTACATTGCCGCTGCCGCAAAAGTTTTGTGTACGCAAAAAATGGCACTCAATCTCAATTCACATCAGCTGTTTTTACTGCAGTTATAATCGAAAATAAAATAAATTTGCAATAATAGGTCTTTGTTTATATTCAACATCCTCGTTGTTTTCCTTCACTTTTTGAAACAGTGAAAAATATCAAGTCATTTTTGCCAGAAAGACAAGTCTTCTAAGTCAAAAGGTTCATTGAAGACGGATGCTGTTATACCAGTCTTACGAAAACAACCCAGTGTTTCTAGGAAATTACTATTAAATTCTGGTCCTAAAAGCAATTATTTACTACTTACTACTACAGTTATCTACTGTACTTGAGTTTTGGACGATCATTTTCCTAGAAATACTGAGTATTTTTGTCAGATAGGCTGGTATAACAGGATTACAATGCCTAACAACCGCGAACCTATTTATAAAAGAGCATGTGCGCCGAGAACACGTGTCAGAAGTGAAACTTCTTTTTCAAGATCCAAATATACCAGAATCGTCGCCTTACTCCATGACGTGACGGCATTGCCATGAAGAAGTTTCACTTCAATAAATAGAAATAATAATATATTTATTGATAAGAAATTTCATTCAGAAATCAGAAGTACCAGGCAAACATGTAACGCGAAGAGCTTTAAGGCCGTCGGCGCCTTGGCACTTCCCACATCTGCCTACTAAGCAGCGTTTAAGGAAACTCAAGTATTTCGCATTATTACACACGTTTTTGTAATGATTTTTGAGCCTTGGTGATATTTTAATTTTTATTACATCATTTTAATGGAGGCGTTAGTTATTTTTGCGTTGAAATTACACGCATAGGTTCAAGTAGATGCAAACAAAATAATCTTCTATAGGTACTTCATTTATTAATATTATAAAGCTGAAGAGTTTGTTTGTTTGAAAGCGCTAATCTCAGGAACTACTGGTCCGATTTGAAAAAATCCATTCGGTGTTAGATTTATAGCCCATTTGTCGAGAAAGGCTTTAAGCTATAATATATAATATCATCACGCTAAGACCAACAGGAGCGGAGCACTGCGGGTAAAACCACGAGGCACAGCTAGCTGATAAATAACAAGTTTGACTTAGAGTTTTTATGTCACTGAAAATGATGTTTTATTGTTTTCCTAATATCGGATTTTCCGTCCAACTATTTTAATTTTTATTTGGACAAAAAGTAAGTTTCGATATCAGTTCAGCCATTGAAGCGTGATTCCGTGTCCTATTATAGTTTAATTCGATAAAGAAAAAATCTAACTAATGCGGATTTCGTTAAACTATTTGTCGGTATTTAAAGATTTCCATACATTTAATTATGTTATTATACTGAATTATGAATGAAATTAATGAATGAAATTATGATGGTCCGGGAGCCAGCAGCAGATTTTATGACCAAGTTCCTCTCAAGCGGTAATTAGTAAAATGCATCAAAGTATAGTATTATGAAGCCTCGTGAACGTCAGCTGGAGCTCGGTTGGGGGGAAGAGCGGTTGTAGCCTCCCGTATCAGCTGACGGTTTTTCCACCAAGATACAGCCAGCTGACATATATATTTATCCACAGTTACATATAAGCTATCATCAGGTAAATTTTTGTTTGAGAGGAAATAACGGAAAATAAAATTTTCTTTAAATTTAACTTTCATGTTCGAGACACCAGCTGACGTATAATACACCATGTTGTAACCAGCTGACTATTTTTTTTCGTTGAGATATTGGGTTAGCTACAATTTGACAAATTTTTAGCTGAGAGGAAATGAATGAATGAATGTATTTTTTTTCCTATGTACGTGGGAGGCTACAACCGCTCACCCCCCCAACCGAGCGCCAGCTGACGTTCACGAGGCTTTATAATACTATACTCTCATGCGTCTGACGAATTATCTCTTGAGAGGAAATAGTTAACCAAATTTGCACCTGGCTCCCTAACCATGAAGAATGATATTATAGAATACTAGGTTTCCGCTCGCGGCTTCACCCGCGTAGTCAAAGAAAAACCCGCATAGTTCCCGTTCCCTTGGGATTTTCGGGATTGCGTAATTTTCCCGGGATAAAAAGTAGCCTATGTCCTTTCTCGGGTATCAAAATATCTCCATACCAAATTTCATGAAAATTGGTTCAGTAGTTTAGGCGTGATTGAGTAACAGACAGACAGACAGAGTTACTTTCGCATTTATAATATTAGTATAGATTTATAATAATGTTATATAGGTAAATATTTCTTAACAGCAACAACTATTGTAGTGACAGATCCCTGGTTTAAAGTTAGACTGTGTTTAAATTGTTTTGTGGTACGACCAAGGGTACGACCATTATAAATTTACACGAATAAAAAAGTTTTGAGGTTTTGAAATAGTATTCTTACTATTTAGAAAGATATTTAGTCTGTCTTAACTAAATAGATGTTAGTAAAACTAGTGGAATGCTAATTTTTTCTCGGATTGCATTAAAACACGCATTTTCTTCAAGATTGATGTAACGTCTGACCGATTGACCACATTACTGGGACCGTGTTTGTAATCAGCTGTTTATTTTATCCGACTGTACAAAGTGGGGTTATGGATTTGACGTAATATTATGTTATATTTTGTAATTTTAAAGAGGTGGTTTGCTATGGCGTGTCTCTATTGTTATTATGAACTTCCGCCCGCGACTTCGCCCGCGTTTTTAAAGAAAAACCTGTTCCCGTGGGATTTCCGAGATAAAACCTATCCTATGTGTTAATCCAAGTTACCCTCTAATGTGTGGTAAATTTCAATTACAATAAAAAATTCAGTTGAATCAGAACGATTTGTTATATTCTAAAGTATAAATATGTTTTGTTTCAGGTGATGATGCATGGTACTTAGTGTATGACGGAAACAGCAATAGTCATGTTATCGCATCTTAAAATACATAGGTGAGTTAAAATACCTTTTTGATTTCTATCATTTCTTACATCGTTGATTAAAATTGGGAATACCATGGACGTATAAAAAAAGACGGACGCCATATTACGAACAAACAACGTGAAGCCACCATAGTAAGCTAGCGATCGTGTAAAGACAATAAAAACGCACACACTCTCACCATAGTAAGCTAGTCGGCCGCCATTACGTCGTGAACTACCGACTGATTAACTGCGTCACTGTTTCACAAAAAATATTTAAAATGCCGTCTTGCGTGGTTAAATGGTGTCGCAACAGTACAATTTTAAATAACAAAACACAAGGGATTACATTCCACAGGGAAGCAAGTTATTTCTTTTATGTTTTAATGACAAAATTATTACGGCAAAATTTATAGAAAAAAATACAGCCGCCATTGTCATCAGGACAGCTGTTGCCATGGCAACATGGCATACACACATGAATGTTTCGCCGCCATTACTAGGCTTCACTCAATGTTTAGGCGATATACCGTCCGTCTTTTTTTATACGTCCATGGGGAATACAATGAAAAAACAATAACTGTTTAATACAAAATGTATTGTTAATTTTCTTCCCCTACAAAATTTGGGAGGTTTCATCTATTTTTCAGCTTATACTGAGAGCAAATAGCATTAACGTATGATTTTTTTGCAAACAGTACCTAATCCATAGTGTTGTAGAGTTTGGATAAAACCGTAACAATTAGCTTAAATAACGACTAGAACAACACTTTTGCAGATAAAAAAATACTGATGCTACGAGACAAATAGCCAACGAGGTACCAAATTAAGGTACCTCTGTACTCAATGACCAATGAAACTAGTACTAAGGCAGACGCCCAACACGGCGATGAGGTAGCAAAAACCGAGAACGATACCGATACCAATACCGGTGCGAATACCGAAACGAAAACCGGGAACAGTACCGAAACGAAGGAGCCTAAAGAGGGCAAACGAACAGTGTCATTTAATAGAGACGTACACGTTAAAAGATTCGGTGAGTTCCTCAGAATATCGGGACTGTCGCTAATATTTAATACGACTAATTCAGGCTTTGTTAGGCAGACAGCTATTTATATCATTATTATTTCGTTTTAAAGTATTAAAACGTTGCAAGCTTTGTAACAGTACTTTTGCGTACATATTTAGTTACATTTTGAAATCGCTTGAGTAGAATTTAATTCGATTTCACGGTAAAAATAAACCTTGAAAGTATTGGCTAACAGTAATTTAAATTTGTTTGAAAGAATGAAGCACCAATGGGGTTTATATTATCAATTAATTTGAACCTTATATTGGAAAATCGAAAGACTCAAAGGCAAATTCCTGTCATGGCTCATATTTACAGAAATTTGTAATCTATTTTAAGCCAATTTTAAGTTAATTGAAATCCAATATATTGCTGTCAGTTTAACAAAGCCTCGTCTCTACTAATGAAAGGCCTTCTATCACTGTTCTGTAGTATTTACCCTATTGACAAAGCTAATCAATATTTACAAGCCTTCTGTAAAGTTTGCATGTGTGTGTTTCTGTGTCGTTTGTTCTTGTAACTTGTAGATATGTATATTTTTTGTAATAATAATTATAAATAACATATGATAAAAACTAAACTGTATATATAGCGAGCATTATGATACATTCTTATCGAAAATCGGTATTAATAACGTTATTGAGAAATACCGGTATGTTACATTTTTCTTTCATCAGATACCTATTATTAAAAGACAAAACGTTGTCGATATGAATATTAGTTTTCTTGATTATTAATATTTTCAATTCCATAACATACTTAAATAGTTACCTAACTTTTAAAGTAAATGAAAAAATCGTAGCAAAATGCGGCAGGTCTTTAACATTATTATTTACTACTATTACTAGCGGTCCGCCCCGGCTTCGCCTGTAGTACATATTTCGCAATAAAAGGTAGCCTATGTTCTTTCTCGGGTATCAAAATATCTCCATACCAAATTTCATGCAAATTGGTTCAGTAGTTTAGGCGTGATTGAGTAACAGACAGACAGACAGAGTTACTTTCGCATTTATAATAATAGTAGGGATTAATACACCTTTTATACATATAAGTTAACTACCAAGAATGCATCCGTATCTATCAACAAATAAATCTAGTAAAGCTAAGATCCGTTTAATTATTGATTGTGAAAAAAATCGGGGTCAGAATGATCACGATTCAATTAATGTATGCAAAAAAGATACACATGTTTTTGTCAGCTTCGATAAACATTCGATCCGTGTAACAGGATAAATCGCTTTAACATAGTGAAACAAATTGGTACATAACAGAAAGCAAAGAAAAGAGTAGAAGATACACATGTTTTTGTCAGCTTCGATAAACATTCGATCCGTGTAACAGGATAAATAGTCGTAACATAGTGAAACAAATTGGTACATAACAGAAAGCAAAGAAAAGAGTAGAATAGTTAAAAAAAACTAAAAAACACGCTTTTTATAGAAAACCGAACTAAAAAATAGAAAATTTTATCAAATTAGTGTATTGTCATCGGTCCTCAATAAATCTACAAAGTTTGAACGAAATCTGGCCGTTTAAAGTGGGTCAAAATCGCGCCAAAAGAAGTCGGTTACAAACATACAGGTGAAGCTAATATAAAGCGTGTAAAAACGATAACGAAGTTAGAAAAGGCAAAAATGTATGGGATTGACATACGCCGCGTTAGATCACGTGGTCTATCTAATGTCAATCCCATACATTTTTCCTTTTCTAACTTCGTTATCGTTTTTTAATTGTTACCTTGTCTACGGGCCCTGCTTTATAATATTAGTATAGATAAAATCATAGCACACTAAAAAGGTTATAATATAACGACAGATTCCTGAAGAGTCAACAGACAAGGTTAACTATACGGTTATTAGTTTCGCATGAACGAACTGAAAATCTGACTTTAAACTCGAAAAATAGACGAGAATTATATTCATTTTATTGTTTAAAAATAAAGATTTAAAAGACTATTTGATAATTTGCCCGTGACCACGTTTGATATAAAATATTTGAAATGTCGGTAAATAATGAAAAGATAGCGTTTTAAATCCGCTTTGCCTATAGGTAATATTATTTTTACTATAATATTGTAGCTGAAGAGTTTGTTCGTTTGAAGGTGCTAATCTCAGGAACTATTGTTTCGATTTGAAAAATTCTTTCGGTGCATAGCTCATTTATCGAGGAAGGCTGTAAATCAACACGATAACACCAACAGGAGCGACACCAATGAAGAATGTTTCAAAATCGGGCTTTATTATGCGTGATCTCCTACAACGCGAGCGAAGATGCGGGCGGAAAACTATAGTTAGTATTATAAAACTTTCGCATTTATAACAAAGAAGAAAACCTGTCTGTCTGTATGATTATCTGTACACAAGTAACTGAATTATTTAATTAAAACACTCCATTAACATATTTTGATGTTATCGATTTTACTCGCATACATTTTACCACAAAACCGCTGACCAAATAATGATGCGATTTCCACATTTAGTATAGCAACGAGACATTCCTTCTCAGTTACCGTTCATAATGATCTCACTGATAGTCCAATGTGATTTTTTACGGCTTTATCGGATACGTGCCGCAATGTTGCCGACAGTAGCCATAAAAAACGGCCAAGCGTGTGTCGGCATTTTAAAATATATTTGTTAGTACCTAATTAAATTGTTTCAGAGATAGAGTTAAAATATATTTTTATAGCTAATAATGTCTATTTTTCGCAATTAGGTATCACTACATAGTATAAAACAAAGTCGCTTTCTCTGTCCCTATGTATGCTTAAATCTTTAAAACTACGCAACGGATTTTGATGCGGTTTTTTTTAATAGATAGAGTGATTCAAGAGGAAGGTTTTAGTATATAATTTATTATGTTTTAGACAAAGCGGGCGAAGCCGCGGGCGGAAAGCTTGTTATAAATATATTTTATGTGTGTGATATGCCGATTTTTCAATCCATAGTTAAAACTTATCCACCCAATAAAGTATTACACGATAATATTAAAATGTCACCCGTAAACTGTCAAAGACGGGCAAAGAATACATTTTTGAAATGGTAGTTTAATACGTTATTCGACGAATAAGTATTAACCAAGGATTGAAAAATCAGCCCTAAAAATAATTTAGAACTATCTACGATGGAAACTTATGAGTTTTTGTCAATATTTAGATGTTTTCGATATATTATCTACAACAATATTACAAACAGGATAGATTGAATTGTTTAAAATTCGTTTGTATAATCTTAAATAACTAACAGTATTTAAAAACTCTTTCACAAATACGAAGCTACAACCATAAGTTACATAGAATATATTTTTAGTTTACCTTTGTTTTTTGATCCAACCACAGAACCCTAAATGGCTGGACACAACCTGATTCAGTTTGCGATAATTTCAACCATTTGACCAAATTAGGTATCACATTATAACTGCTCGTTATCACTGAAACTTCCTACAATTGTGAAAGTGTGGCAGAACTGTGACGAAAATGGCTAAACAGTTTTTAGTGTAACTTAGTGATAGATAAAGACTCTGCTTAAAGTCATGATTACACATTTATGAAAATCCTGCGATTTATGTTTCAACGTAAAATAGACGAGTATGGAAGATTTATCGTACTACTAGCTGTTCCCCGCGGTTTCACCCGCATTGCTCCTCTCCTGCTGGTCTGCGTGATGATATATAGCCTATAGCCTTCCTCGATAAAAAGCTATCTAACACCGAAAGAATTTTTCAAATCGGACCAGTAGTTCCTAAGATTAGCGCGTTCAAACAAACAAACAAACAAACTCTTCAGCTTTATAATTATGTATTATATCGTAGTATATATGTATTTCCTTGTCTTGGAAAAATACAAAGGCTTATTTTCTATTCTGTGGTAAAAACAACTTTTCTGGGATGAATAAATAATTCTTGAAACCTCTGAAGACTTATACTAATAACTAGCGGTCCGCCCCGGCTTCGCCCGTGGTACATATTTCGCAATAAAGGATAGTCTATGTTCTTTCTCAAGGTCTAAAGATTATCTGTGCCAAATTTCATCAATATCGGTCCAGTAGTTTATGCGTGAAAACCATACATACATACAAACCTTTCCTCTTTATAATATTAGTATAGATAATGTTCGTAACTACCTAATTAATAATAGTAAAACTAAAACCATTCGCTTCACTATTTGTATTTAAATAATAAACAGCCTATAAACATTCCAATTCGCAAATTAAACATAATACGGTATCGATACTTTTTGCAACACCATTACATAAGAACGGCTCGACAATTTACTACATCTCAGTAAATACGTTTAGCAACCGTACGAGTGATAGTCTTGTGAAATTGTTTCATAAGTTTGGCTGTATCTATATCTGTAGATATACTAGCTTGTTATCCCGGATTCTCTCGTTTTATTCTAGAACTTCTCGTATTTCTTCATTATTATTATTTACTATATTTACTAGACCTTGGCTGGTTCCTGCCTTCCAAGCCAGTGGTTGCGGGTTCGATTCCCGCCCAGGGCAAATATTTGTGTGATGAACATTGATGTTTGCTCTGTGTCTGGGTGTTAATTATCTATATGTATAAGTATTTATCTAAAATTATATATGTATGTTTATCAGCCATCTGGTTTCCAACAAGCGAAAGCTTAGTATATGATCAGATCGTGCCGTATGTGAAAAATGTCTTGAAATATTTGTTGTTGGCAACAGTTCTCAGCATGATGATCAATTGTCCATAAATACGAGTTTTTTTTTTTAATTTTTATTAATCCGTACTAATATTATAAATGCGAAAGTAACTCTGTCTGTCTGTCTGTTACTCAATCACGCCTAAACTACTGAACCAATTTGCATGAAATTTGGTATGGAGATATTTTGATACCCGAGAAAGGACATAGGCTACTTTTTATTGCGAAATATGTACCACGGGCGAAGCCGGGTCGGACCACTAGTGTTTAATAAACCTTTTTAACTATGAATGAAAAAAAATATTTAAATCTAAGATAAACTTGTCGTGGTAGCTGACCATTGAAGGAAATGATAAAGTTTAAAACTAGGTTAAGACTGTGTTTAACATTTTCTTATCATTCGCGTTCCACTGCATATATCACGATGAAACATACATTCGACCAATCTGCATTGTAATACGAATTTGTAAAAGCTAAAAAATTTTGTGAAATAAATAAAGAAATTTTTATTTTTATTTTTTTAAAAGGAAAAGTTATGTAGTTAAAGCTAGCGTTTTTACATTTTACTAGCTGTGCTCCGCGTCTTTACCCGCATTGCTTCGCTTCTATTGGTCTTAGCGTGATGATATATAGCCTTTCCTCGATAAATGGTCTATCTAACACAGAAAGAATTTTTCAAACCGGACCAGTAGTTCCTGAGATTAGCGCGTTCAAACAAACTCTTCAGCTTTATAATATCTTATATATAAATCTTATCTTATATATAAAATTGGGTATCATTTAAGCTATCACCAATTTAATTAGTTTTGTGTGTCTTAAATAATAGGGTTTATCCTCAAAATAGTAGATCTGTCACCAAAATGTAGTCACCAAACAATGCAAAATCAGTTCCACAATAAATCACCTAAACTCCTGAGATATAAGGTCTAGTACCAAATAAATGTTTTTGTATGTATTATAATAGGTGTGTCCTAATAAGTATTTAAGCAAACTAATTTAAAGAGATCACCAATAAATCATATTAGGTTACTAGAAAATTGCATTAAGTTCAAATAAAAAATTAGGGTTGTCATGACTCATGATCGTTCGATCGATCGGAACCAAAAGATTCTGCTAATTAACTAGACTCCCAAGGTTCTCCACTGGTAGTATATATAAATTATATTTAAATAAAATTTTTAGCAGAGTAGTAAATAAAACAATTAAAGTCAAAATAATCAATATTTATTGTTTAAAATAATTACCACTGAACAATCAGCGCTGGTTTAAAATAGCTGGCTTATGGCTAGCAGAATAGTAGATAAAACACTTTATTAAAGATAGAAATTAGAATTTAGATAATTAGAAAGGCAGAATAGTAAATTGATCATTTTTTCATTAAAATTATAAATTGATGTATTAAATTGGTAACGAATACTATTAATTTAATATTTGAACGAAATAAAATGTTACTACTGTATTGGTAACAAAATATCAAATAAAAAAGAGTCGCAGTCAGGTATCGATAATCGATTTATTTGGTGACAGATCTACCATTCTGAGCACAGAGCTATTATTTAAGTAACAAAACTGTTATTATAAGAACGAAGTTTATATTCATGTAATGCAATATAATTTTATTGGTTATCGATCTCTTATTTTACACATAAATTAATATTAATTTGATAATTCATACCTGGGAACAATTTTTGTTTATTTGAGAACGAAAATATTTCGTGGTGATAGATCTATTTATTAGGTGATACAACTTGATGACAAATATAAATTTTGATGATAGAAAATATAGTTCCCTATAAAATTCTCGTGTCACAATGTTAGTCTGCATACTCCTCCGAAACGGGTGGACCGATTCTCATGAAATTTTCTGTGCATATCGGGTAAGTCTGAGAATCGGCCAACATCTATTTTTCATATGTACCACGGGCGAAGCCGGGGCGGACCGCTAGTTAGTATATAGATTAGTTCTAAAGTGATTCAACATTACAATAAAACTCAAACTTAATAAAAAAATCGTATCTACAAAATACAAAAGATATTATGTTTAGAATTTTTCTAAGTATCCAACCCACGATAATGACGCCGCAATCTAATAACAACTTGACCAATAAGGTAGTCTAATTAATCAGTTTCTTTTTATGTTAATCCTCTTATAATGAAATATTTTCTTACTAGCTTTCCACCCGCAGCTTCGCCCGCGCAGTCAAAGAAAAACCCGCATAGTTCCCGTTCCCGTAGGATTTCCGGGATAAAACCTATCCTCTTTCCCGGGGTAAAAAGTAGCCTATGTCCTTTCTCGGGTATCAAAATATCTCCATGCCAAATTTCATGAAAATTGGTTCAGTAGTTTAGGCGTGATTGAGTAACAGACAGACAGACAGAGTTATACTTTCGCATTTATAATATTAAGTATGGATTTAACTATCTTACCGCCCGCGGCTTCGCTCGCTTTGTCTAAAACCTAATAAATTATATACTAAAACCTTCCTCTTGAATCACTCTATCTAATAAAAAAACCGCATCAAAGTCCGTTGCGTAGCTTTAAAGATTTAAGCATACAAAGGGACATAGGGACAGAGAAAGCGACTTTGTTTTATACTATGTAGTGATTATTGTTATATAGAAATAGATACAAAATCTATATGCATATACCCTATCACATTAATTGTTAATAACCTTGACCTTTGAGACAGAGGTGAGTTTAATCCCACTACAAGTAAATGTGTAATAAACATTACTGTTTTTAGAATGTTATAAATATACAATCAATATTCAATTCGATAAATATTTTAATTCTCTATCTATTTAAAAATGTATCTCCTAAATGCATTATAATCATGTTATCAACCTTGCGTAACTATAATTTAAAAACCGTAGTATCTAAAACCATTAATCAAATCAAGCGTAACCCAGATCAATGTAAAATAAATCTAATTTAAATTACGTAATACGTGCTAATAAATGTTAAAATTTTAATAATGAAAGGACGCATCGTGAATGAATAAGTTAAATAGAATTGGTCCAAGAGCGGCGGCGGTCCACACGTCTTTGTGTGTGGGGGCGGTTGATTTCAATCTGACGCATCTCAGGCATGCCTTAAAAAGGTATTCGATGACGATATATTCGCTGCGAACCAATAAAGGATCGACATTGACCTGTTCGAGTAATACTTTTATGGTCGACTCTTTCGAAAGCACGGGATAAATTTAGTGACCGGTGCTCAGTTTGATTGACTTTTATTTATTAAGTAGTGTTTCATGCTATTGTTCAAGACGATGTCTGTGTTTATAGGCAGAAAAAACAAAGGATGTATAAATGTACTGAAAGTTCAATTCAGAAATTATTCCATATCACAGTCAGCTGTGTGATTTATTTTTAGGTTATAAATATTCAAGTTGAAATGTTATTTTTTATTACACGCTTTATATTAGCTTCACCTGTATGTTTGTATGTTTGTAACCGACTTCTTTGGGCGCGATTTTGACCCACTTTAAACGGCCAGATTTCGTTCAAACTTTGCAGATTTATTGAGGACCGATGACAATACACTAATTTGATAAAATTATTCCATTTTTTAGTTCGGTTTCTATAAAAAGCGTGTTTTTTAGATTTTTTAAACTATTATTATTTTTAATAATTATCATTCTTAGGGGTTTATGTTTATGCAAATTCCAGATTCATAACTTTACTAAAACATTTATAAGTTTATACCGAAATTACCACCATTTTTTTTTACAAAAACAAGGTTTCTATGCCACGTGCCACGCCTAACAGTATTTAATATTTACCCAAGGTGCAATTAAAAACGAATCAAATTTCCACACAACATGCCAAGTCTCCGTTATTTAAATGTTTATCCGATCTAATAAAACTCTATTTACCATTAATTTCGCATTTGAATGCGGATTCTGTACTTACATTGATGACATAAGCAGAGTTTTCGGTTTTTACAAGTCGTCGGAATAAGTAATCCGAATAGATAACTCTATTTATAAACTCATATCTATTTCTAGCTGTGCTCCGCGGTTTTACCCGCATTGCTTCGCTCCTGTTGGTCTTAGCGTGATGATATATAGCCTATAGCCTTCCTCGATAAATGGGCTATCTGACACCGAAATAATTTTTCAAATCGGATCAGTAGTACCTGAGATTAGCACGTTCAAACAAGCTTTATTATATTATTAGTATATACTATTTTACGAGCTTTGTTTTGCTTCACTTCCTTCTCATTTGAAATATCAAACTGACTTTGTACCTGTTTTATACAGTAAAATGTCACGTACTTTTTCGTTTAAATTCAATTTAAAATAAGAGAAACTATTTCTACATTCAATTTATACGGGTGTGTCTAGCTGTACGATTGCTTAATTTCAATATTAACTTTAGATTTTCATTTACAAAGAAACCCGAATGAATTATTTCTAAAACTACTTCACAGCAATTGGTTCGATTGTTTCCTAGTGATTGTGCTACGGACAAAAATCCTCTATCATTTATATTAAACAGTTGAAGGTCATAGACAATAGTTTAGGACGTGAGAAAATAAATAATAATCTAATTGTAATGATAATATCCATATACCTTTACTCTGCCATGAAAAAAATATCTACCAGATTGATAAATGTTATGTCTGTTCAATTTAATCATGACAATGTTATCTTCTTCTATGGGAATTGTAGTGGTACCGCTATATAACATATCCTGTGTCCACGGGTCAGAATTTAGGGCCATTACCTTACACATGATAAAAAAAAATAAAATTGGTTGTCTGTAAAGTCGGTTTACTGACGATAGTTGAACGTGACAACGTCCGATTGTGCTTCTTTGTCGCTCGTTCCGCGCTCTCGCTTGCACTTCAAGCCTTACATGGAACGCCTCAGAGCAAGGTAACGCCGCATGAGTCATGTTTTTTCGTGCGTGCAGCCGGCTCTATCGAATTATAAGACGTTGTCACGTCAAAAAATTACAATCTAGCACTCCCGACTGGTCTGAAACGCTCGTGCTTTCCTGCTTTAACTTATCTTTAACCCTGAGGCACTCAGAAGTTTACTAATGGTAAATTAAATAAAATTCTCGTGTCACAATGTCTGCATACTCCTCCGAAACGGGTGGACCGATTCTCATGAAATTTTCTGTGCATATCGGGTAAGTCTGAGAATCGGCCAACATCTATTTTTCATATGTACCACGGGCGAAGCCGGGGCGGACCGCTAGTATTATGTATATTTCACTAAAATAAATATATATTCGCCCATGACTGCAACCATTAACTCCATCCGAAGGTGAGTAACTAATATATTTACATACCGTTAAATTCATCAGCCGAAATATCAATGAATGTACAAAAAACGTGTAGGTGGTAACTTGAGTTGACACTAGTAGGAGAGGTGGTTGCTTATTTTGTTGTAAAGCTTAAACGCATAAGTAAAAAAGATGAGCATGTTTATTGAGAGTTTTGTTTTTGTTATTAAAATTTTTGGATGTTTTTTATTTGTTTGAATTTTTAAATATTAAATGTTTATAGTGTTGTCGTAGGTTATACTTTAATTTACTATATTATGATAATATTTTTCGCTAGTCTTTGCTCTTGCGCTAACCATTCTACCAAGCTGGTCGTAAACGACAATACACACATTACATATGTAAAGTAATTGACTATAAGTAAATTTATCTCTTCTTCCTGGTTGTTAAGTCTTATAAAATACTTATAAAAACTGATGAATGAGGAAAACTTAACTGTAATAATAATTAAATGCAATTTACTTGCAATTAGTCTAACACATCTTAAGAAATTTGAACATTCCATCCACATTGTGAACGTTATGTTAAAATGAGGATTTCATACTAGTTTTTACACGCTGCCTTGTTTCGTTTTCGATCTCAAATAGAATATGAATTTTCGATAAACATAATTTAAATTTGATTGAAAATTTCTGGACCTTATTTTTTTTTTGGATAGATATTCACAGATCACAGAAACTACTCTATGGTCATATTATACCTATGTATCTTCAACAGAATTATATAGCCTGTAGGTTCCGGTGTGCTTTTGCCACAAAATAAATTATTAAAATTTTATGTACTTCAAGCTCTGTGTAGGTATGCGAATCAATCAACATCTGTTTATAAACACACATGATTTAGTAAATATGACCTCTCGCTCTCGTACTATACTCAATCAAGGGCACGTGGGTACATTTCAATCAAGCCAAATTACTTGCAACTTAATTGAAACATGTTTTATAACTTGGTTCGTTTCGTGAGCTTTGTAATCATAGTATTTTGTTGTAAATACATGTAATAGATGTGTAAATTGTCTAAACATTATGTTTGTCAGTTTATCACAGGTGAGCGGAAAATTATTAAGCTCTCACCACTGCTCGAACGGTGAAGGAAAACATCGTGAGGAAACCGACATGTCGAAGAATCAAAAGTTCGACGATATGTGTCATCCGCCAACCCGCACTTGGCCAGCGTGGTGGATTATGGCCTGTACCAAGCCTGTACCCTCATAGGAGGCCCGTGTCCCAGCAGTGGGAACATATATGGAACATATATGATGATGATGATGATGATGATGATGATGATGAAATTGTGAAAAGAAACGTTTATAATGCACTTGAAATCTCAATTTGTTAGATTTAATTTTTTTTAATATTTCGATTAATAAATAAAATTCAAATAATAAATAAAGCCTTCTTGGAAATAATAATAGAACCGATTGCGTTTCTGTTTTCGTCAGTTATCGCCTAATGAAATTGTACGCAGCCTTTTGAAGAAAATATAATAAAAAAATGCTATATACTTCATAGCAGTAAATTAGTCTTCGCCTCCCTATTTTTAATGAGTTACAGATAAAATTGAGCTATATATCAATTAGGAAGAAATACAGATGAATCTTCCAAGTCTATCAAGACGTTAATACTACAAATAAATACATAATTATAACTCTTTAACATATCCTCTTAATCTCCAGTTAGAACATCTATTTACATGTTTTTCTAAACCCATACAACTTTGCACCCAAATTGAAGATAATCTTTGAACGGAAGCTGTCAAGGCTCTAGCGGCCAATTAGAGCCTTCTGTTTGGTATTGTTATTTGTTATACATGAGGAAGCAATGAGTAAGACGATTGAGATAAATCGCTTATATTAACACTATATTAACAAAGTATCTTTCAATCGTAGGTGGGTTGCAAAGTCATGGAATAATGGCAATATTTTTAACCGACTTCAAAAAAAAGGAGGAGGTTATCAATTCGGCCGGTATGTTTTTTTTTTTTTATGTATGTACACCGATTACTCCGTGGTTTCAGAACCGATTTACGTGATTCTTTTTTTGTTCGATGCGGGATGGTGTCGAATTGGTCCCATAAAAATTTTATTCGGATAGGCCCAGTAGTTTTTATTTTATGAGCATTTTTGTCTGTATTTGTAAATGTTGCAAGTGAAAGTTTGAAGTCGGTTGTTTTTAACGCAGTTATTGACTTGTGTATGTTATGATGTAATATTTTATCAAAACAATGTATGTAAATATGGATATAGCGTTTTAATATTTTATAGTAGTAATAGTCTATTTAGTATGTAATATATGGTAGCATATTGTAGGTACCTATGCTGATTGCTGAACCAATTACATTAATTTTATTTATTACTAGCTGCCCTGCGGTTTCGGATGATAGCCTTTTAACTTTCCTCGATAATTGGGCTATCTAACACCGAAAGAATTTTTCAAATCGGACCAGTAGTTCCCGAGATTAGTAATTTCAAACAAACAAACTCTTTAGCTTTATAATATTATTAATTTATATTAGTATTAGCACAGACTAATAATAATATACTACGTATACAAGTATTAGTATAGATTTATACAAATTCAACAGCTGTTTTACTTTCTTACTTCAAATAAACTAAAATATGTATATATATTAAATCGAATCCAAATTCCGCTAGAAATCGCGCCAAGGAATACAGTAGCTGACGTAATTAATTTACTAATATCATTTGTTAGCAGAGCTAAATCAAGGATTGAATTTTGTTGTTCACTATACATAGATGAAGTCATATATCCGCTGAACGAGGTAATCTTAACAAAATGTCGATGAAATAGCTTATTTAAATATGTATATTTAAACACTATGTTATTTTTTGGTCTGGTTTTTACTAGCTAGCCAGACGGACATCCTGTCTTAGCGCATTGATTTTAAACCTTACAAATAATTTTAATAGCATTTATGAAAATTATTGACCACTATACATTATGACAGGACAAGTCGAGTTATCTAGTCTTCTTTTATATAAAAATGAATCGCAAAATGTGTTGGTAAGCGCATAACTCGAGAACGGCTGAACCGATTTCGATAATTGTTTTTTTATTATATTCCTTGAAGTACGAGGATGGTTCATAAGTAGAGAAAACGTAAACATGTACCACGGGCGAAGCCGGGGCGGACCGCTAGTAGAACTTATATATGTAATAAAATATTTTTGAAGTGAAACTTTTTTATCGGGGTTGGAAAAAAATTTAGTGTAACATTTTTTCGTTACGCGCCATCTTGTTTTTATCCCTACCACGCGTGATTGACGTATTTCTGTAAAGTTGCATATAGTAAATTATTTTTTGAAAAATAAGGTCATAAAGAAGTTTCACTTCTTACGTGTGTACACTAGTACACGCACACATTTTTTTTATACATAGATGAAACCTTGGTAAAGGTCATATACTATTTTGTCGGAAAATAAAACTTGCAGGCTGGTAAATAGTAAAACAGAATTTAGCATTACATACACGTAGGTACATTAAGTTTAAGTAGGTACATAATATGTATTATATTATTTGTGGTTTAAGGTTAAATATTTCTTTGTCGCACAGATATAAATAGCTTGTGACGTCACCAATTGACAAGTCTGTTTGTTTGTACAGGTGATAATGGGGAATTTTGTAGTCGTTATTGAAGTGAAACTTCTTTATCGGGGTTGGACAAAAATTTAGTGTAATATTTTTGCGTTACGCCGTACGCGTGACATTTTTGCGTTACGCCGTACGCGTGACATTTTTGCGTTACGCCGTACTCGTGACATTTTTAAGATCATAAAGAAGTTTCACTTCTTACGTGTGTACTCTAGTACACGCATACATTTTTTGAAATTATTATGTTACTTATAACTTGTAAGGTCATTTTGCTTTAATAGGCTAATATAAACGTAATTACCTTTAGGGATCATAATCCATACTAATATTATAAATGCGAAAGTAACTCTGTCTGTCTGTTACTCAATCACGCCTAAACTACTGAACCAATTTTCATGAAATTTGGTATGGAGATATTTTGATACCCGAGAAAGGACATAGGCTACCTTTTATTGCGAAATATGTACCACGGGCGAAGCCGGGGCGGACTTCTAGTATTATATAAATAATAGGAAATAATTAGAATTTAACGTTACCTCTCGGGCTAGACAGAAAAAAATACTTAAGAAAAATTCAATTAAAATAAAAAATAGTGGTCGATAAGAATGCGATAAGTATTTATATTTACAGAGTACATTCGAAAGCCAACCTGCACTTGACAGCGTGATTTTAAGCCCTCATAAAAATATGTGCTACGGAATATATTAAAAAATACCTTTTTATTCGCAGTCGGGTCAAAAGCTTATAAAAGGCTCTCTTTGTGAGTCGCAGGTTACAACTAGATATGACTCAATGCCAATATGACCAAATAAGAGAATAAATATGAAGTCATATCTCGGGATATGTACAGCCGGTCGTTTACCCCGGGATATATCTGAAGATATGGGTTTTTTTATGTGTTACCTCATTTTGAAGTAACTTAAAAAAGTTATCGATATATGATTAATTTTTATTTTTGAACTGTCGGTAGAAAATCGAGGTTTATTTATTATATTATTCATCTTCTTGTTCGTATTTCTACTGTGTCCAACATCATCATCATCAGTCCATATAATTATATATATTACTAGCTGTGCCGCGCGGTTTCACCCGCATTGCTCCGCTCCTGTTGGTCTTACCGTGATGATAATATATAGCCTATAGGCTATAACCTTCCTCGATAAATGGGCTATCTAACACCGAAAGAATTTTTCAAATCGGACCAGTAGTTCCCGAGATTAGCGCGTTCAAAGAAACAAAGAAACAAACTCTTCAGCTTTATAATATTAGTATAGATGTTCCTGCTGTTAGGACACGGGCCTCCTATGCCATCATAGGAGGCCCGTGTCCCAGTGTCCTGTTTCATACTTACATATAATAAATATCCTTTTTTCAAAGTTGGAATAAAACAATTCGATTCTAATGTTATGACAGAAAAACATCAACGTTTTAAGGTATATTTCTTGGAAACCTAAAAATAATATGATGACATTACGCTTCTCCTGGGGATTACCGGTATAAGATAAAATCGTTTAGTATTATTTTTGTTTAGGTTCAATTTACAATTCGCTTGTAGCCTGGAAATAACACATACGTAAGTTTTAAAAGGAAAATGCAAGTGGTATAGACTAGTGCAGATAGCGTTCTGCGTTGTTAATTATTTAACAACAAACATGAAAACCTAAAGGAACTAAAAATTAAGGACTCACCAAATTTCGTGAAAAAATATTTTTCCCCTCTTGATTTATAAAAGTTGTTCACCTTTTGATTACATACAAATTTGCCGATGACCGTAATATATTTATCATAGTAACTCTTTTCTTTTTCAAAAGCTATCTGCACTGGTCTTATAGCTCCAGAATTAAAAAAAATGAAATACAGAATACATTGGAAAAGCAAATATTTTTTTTATTCAAACAGTCTGCTTTTAAAGCTCATTTACCATCTCGATCAAATCTCATTACATAATTTAAAACTTCTTTATACTTTGTGCGAATCTATACTAATTTTATAAAGCTGAATGTTTGTTTGAACGCGCTAATCTCAGGAACTACTGGTCCGATTTGAAAAATTATATCGGTGTTAGATAGCCCATTTATCGAGGAAGACTATAGGTTATATGTCATCACGCTAAGACCTACAGGAGCGGAGCAATGCGGGTGAAACCGCGGGGCACAGCTATATTATAAAAAGTTGTAACTTACAATATCGGACTGTTACTTAACGTAGGTAAAATAAATATTAATAAGTACCATGTTAATTATAAGTAATGATTGACTGAGTTTTTTTAATACAATTGCCCGAACTTGTTATAAAAAGTCTTAAATAGCATTTGATTACATTAATCTTCACTATGTTTTTGTTTCGATTCGTTTTTATAATTATGTATTTAACATTGATGTTTTCGTACTTGCAAATTTACTTATTTTAATTTAAGCTCGTCTGTGTTAATAGAGATGCAAAAACTGGACAATATTTTCACGAAACTTCACGTCTTGAAAAATACTTATGAAAATTCTTACTCCGGTAAAACTATAGGTACATTGTTCTTGGAATTATTACCATATTAAATATTCTAATAGCTACTACATACCTCTTCGCAATTGTTCAAAGAATTCAAAGTTTGTATGGAGCTTTTTCCATTATAATTTGATTATAATGTAATGTGTAGGTATACAGTTGGTAATGTTTGTCATGCCTTTGGAGAAATGAAGCCTTTATATTTTCATTTCAATAACAAAATCAATTTAAATCGATCTATTAAAATATAAAAAATCGTAGTAACTTTTGTCCGTTAGGGGGCGGTGTATATTCAAACTACGATCCTTTTAGGGAAGACGGTTAAAAACAAAACAATGTTTTCATTAAAATATGCAACATCATTTTACATAATGACGTAATTAAATACGACACAAAACAAATGTCTAAATCGTTGGACAGCGTTGGACAAAAACAAAATGGCGGTATAACACAACATAATATACGTCGCAAAAACTCTGTTTTGACATCTTGATAAATGTGTTTCTTGAATCATTATTATATTAATATTGTACTTGTATATTAGAGGTTTGACCTGGCTTTGTCCGGGTTTTTAATGTTAGGTAACAATGTTAATCGAAGTTCGTATAGTTGAGTTGTATTGGTGTGTTTATTTATATGTGGAATTATGAATGAAACCTGAATCCTGATATCAATTTAATTTATTTGTAATTTTATTAACTTATATTTTATATTAATGTCCGTCTGTCTGTGTTCTAATGATCAAATAAGTTTAATTTTTATACCGATTTTATCCTATAACAGCTGTTGTCACTTTATTTTCTTACTGCGACGTTTTGTGTTTATACTTTATTATCTTCTAATCATCTTCTAATATTATGGGATTAACACTAACAGTTGTTAAGTCCCTTTCAAAAATAAATATAATGTTTAATTTGTGAAGTGTTGTAACTTGTATATGATTAAGCGCCATTTTCTTATACCATTCAAAGAAAACTAAAGGATAGCGCGATTCAGAAGACATACGGCGCCATCTTGTTTTTTAAGAATGAACTAGGTACATGTTTATTAATTTTATTGCTGTTTTATACCTACTTTTCTTTTGCTCTTATTATAAACGTCTTACCTTATTTTCCTAGCAGGTTGTTTGCTGCGTAGCAATAAGGTGTTTTGTATAAAATATTTGTAGATTACTTGGAAGAAAGAAAACATTTTTCTTGTACCACTACATTCAACAGAATAAAAAAAAAAGACGTGTGGCACTCGGGGACTGCCGCGGTAAAGCTATTGCATAGCATGCCTTTAAGCCACACCTCCGAGCCCGTCGGAGTGGGGAGCGTGAGGTTTTTTCGTTACGGAATTTCTCGATTCGGTCCCCGCGCTCAAGGCCCGCGATAGAAGCTATGCAATAGCTTAAAAAAAAACTTAAATCTAAAAATGTAAACTTAACGACTGTAGTACTTTTTACTGTGTAGGTACTGTATTGTTATGTTATTTTTCGATGTATACGACTAGATGCTTGTCCCTTCTTCGCTCGTTTGTTGAATAATTGCCAATCAACTAGCGTTTATATTTAATCAGTGTTGCGACTGTGGTATATTCCCTGATTTACTAAAGTTTAGCAAAGTTATTCCTTTATTTAAAAGTGGTGACCAAGAAGACAGTAATAACTATAGGCCAATTTCCATATTACCAACTTTGAGCAAAGTCTTCGAGAAACTAATTTTAAACCAATTAAATAGTCATTTTGCAACAAATGGTTTACTGCACGCCAAACAGTATGGTTTCACGAAGGGGCGCTCTACCACTGATGCCGGAGTAGCTCTTTTGTCACATATATACAAAGCATGGGAAAATTCAAAGAATGCTTTGGGGATATTCTGCGACCTTTCTAAGGCTTTCGACTGTGTAGAACATTCCACTCTATTACGGAAACTAAATTTTTATGGTATCAAAGGTTTAGCTCAGGATCTCATAGCTTCATATCTTCAGAACAGGGTACAAACCGTTGTCGTTAATGGAGAGAAATCTCGCGGTGCGCCGATTAACATAGGTGTTCCGCAGGGATCTATCTTAGGACCGTTTTTGTTCTTAGTGTATATTAATGACCTACCTTATTATTTGCAGGATATGTGTGAAATAGTACTGTTTGCAGATGACACCTCATTAATTTTTAATGTCGATAGACATGACACAAATGTTGACGAAGAAAACTCTGCTCTTTTACGCATATCCAATTGGTTTAATGCTAATAATTTACTATTAAATACAAAAAAAAAACAAATTGTGTAGAATTTATCCTCCCAAATGTAAAAAAGGTGAAAAGGAATATTATTTTAAACGGGGAGGTATTATACCCTGTGGAATCGACTGTTTTTCTTGGTTTGACATTAGATGAGAAGCTTCAATGGGGGGCCCATGTTACCACCACCGCTGCTAAGCTCAGCTCAGCTGCATATGCAGTTAGAAGAATAAGGCATCTCACCGATGAAGAAACGGCTAGATTGGTTTACTTTAGCTACTTTCATAGCATAATGTCCTATGGAATTCTGCTATGGGGCAGGGCTGCAGATATAGAAACTATATTTATATTACAGAAAAGAGCCATACGCTCTGTATATAATTTGCGTGCTCGAGACTCACTAAGAGATCTCTTTAAGAATACTGGTATCCTTACTGTACCGTCGCAGTATATATTTAATAATATTTTATATGTACATAATAACGCTTACTTACACACAAAAGTAGGAGATAGACATTGTTATGACACAAGAAACAGAAATTAAATTGAAATGCCATTATTCCGGCTAGCTAAAGTTAAAAATTCATTTATGGGCCAAGGTATACGCTTTTACAACAGAATTCCTCATAATATTATAGAGTTAAGTAGTTCTAAATTTAAATCTTATATAAAAAATGTACTTGTCAAGAGAGCCTATTACAGTATTAAGGAATATATGGAAGATAAAAACCCATGGAGGGTTGTCGCGTAAAAACCACAGGACAGTTCTTTGGCATATTATGATAATATAATATTATGATATTATTACATATGTAATTTGTAAAATTGTAAATCTGACATGATTAAAAAGAGCAACTATGGAGTTTCTTGCCGATTCTTCTCCGTAGATACTGCTTTCCGAATCGGTGGTAAATGTTAAAATATGTACTTAATGACGTTTCAAAAGTGCTTCTAGAAGAAGTCTAATTGAATAAATAAATGTTTGAGTTTGAGTTTGAGTTTGAGTTTAATGTAGATTTTTAATCGGAAAGTATTTAAAATTGGTCGACAATGTTTTGATTTAAAACTAAACCACGAACAATAAAATTAATCTTCCTTCTATAATAAAGTTTAGTTAATGCGTAGATTTATTTATTTCTGTAGGTATTCAAATTGAAAATGAGTCATGTAAAAACGAACCAAAATAAAAATTTTAATCGAGCTTGCAACGACTTATTGCAAGATTTTAATTTTTAATAATAGTATCGCCATATATTATTAATTTGCATATTTTTATTAATAAAAAAATACCTAGGGACTTTCTTAAATTAACATAATTTACCTTTAACAGCTTAAATTAATATTTATTTAACAGTATAACATTAAAATAATAATGCTATAACATAGATAACATGTATTATAACAATTTCTTAATTAGTTAATACGTTCAATAAAAATACATACATACTACCAAAACTTTCCTATGTATATTATGTATTATGTTAGATACAAAGTTTTCAATTATGGTTTAGATGGGGATATTACATTTGTTTTTAACCGACTTCAAAAAAGGAGGAGGTTATCAATTCGGCCGGTATATTTTTATGTGTTCTGCTCAGAAATATTTCTTGTATCCACCGAGCATATAATCCAGGACACACTATTAAATATAAAGCGCTTACCAATGCAATAAATTATTAAGGCCTAGAAATGTGCCTCAAAAACTTAAATAAAGTAGCTGTATCACCCTCTTAAATATTTATAAAATTATAATCATTTTAAGTTAGTAGTTACACATCAAAAAGAATATTCCCTGAAAAACTATATCGGACGCAAAATTTTTCTCTCCCGTGTTCATTATAATCATTGTAACATTATATATCTTTACAGGTAAACCGCGAGAGCGGGGACCCTCTGAATCCCAGCCAAGCATACGAAAAGAACCATTCACGCATTTATCAGAACAAGAGTTGATAGAAGAAGCCAATAAGGTTATAGCACAGGCACAAAGCGTCACTTGCACGGCTGATCATCCACCAGAAAAGTTCTTCTCCCTACCACATAGAAGAAAGTTCAAAGAAGACAGATCTAGGAGGAATAGTGACGACGCATCCCCCGACGGAGTATTTAAAACACCACTGGGAAGATCCACTAGTGATGTAACTCCCAAGAAACGAAGAGAACGCACTTCTCTGTCGACGCTTTTCAGAAGAGCCCAGCGAACAAAAAGTCCCGAATCCCCAGTCATTGTAACAACGAAACCGGTAGTTGTTGTCAAACGAAGTAAGAGTGACGTATCCGATTTAAAATCAAACACAAACCTGACAAAAACAAAACCTATACGTAAAAGATCAGGCAGTGAAACCGAAGAGTTCCTGAAATCTTTAAGAAATAAAAAGACTCAACTTTCTCCTATAATAGAAAGTTCACCGAGGGAAGATTATTTCAAAAAAGTATCGCCTTTAGAAGTATTTCAAAAGCAACAACAGTCTGAAAAAGACAGCATTAATTCCGATACGGAGAAACATTCTATTACAGATTACAAAAAAGTTAATCCTATAGAAAAGCCTCCGAGGTTTAAAGCTTCAGATAATCAAGAACCTAAAGCACCTTCGCGATCTAAAAGAGGAAAGTCTAGCGAAACTGATAAAGAACCATCGCCACCCATAACTGAAACACCTAAACGTAAAATCGAAATTAAAAAGACTAACCTCACTAACGATTTAGACGAAAAAGCAAAAGAAACACCTGAAGTTAAAGATAAAATTAAAGACAGCATAAGGAAGATAGAAGAGAACGTATATGGTACCAAGGATATGATACATAGCAGCCAACAACCCCCAGATAAACCACCGCTCACAAGGGGACATACTGTTGATCATATGGTGAGAATATTGAAAGAAGACCAACACTCGCCTCCGCCTAAATCACATTTAATTTCTCATTCTCACGGTAGTAATATTAATCAACCATTTTCCTACACTAAACCAAGCACTAGTCCCGACCCGAAATTATTTGTAAGAACAACAAGTCCAGAAAGAGTTCCAACGCCAGTTAACAAAATGAATGACAAAGGTGTCGTTTATGCGCAGGTTATTAAAGACCATGATGATTTTCGTACCACCATCAAACAACCTTTACACAAAAAATTCTCACCATCTCGTGATAAGTATGGACACTTCTCTGATGAAGATGAAGGTTTAGGATATGAAGAAAGACACAAGTATTCGAGTGACCGCATACATGACTTCGAATATAAGAATGAAAATAATTTTGACAGCATAGACGGATTTAATGTAAAAGAATCTCCCATTAGACCAAGGTTCAGAGAATACAAATTAATGAATTTCGAAGATTTAGAACCAACTTATGCCAATGAAAAAGATATTTTACGTGATCCAATTGAGAGTTTTAGGGGCCGTGCAGACGGTATGGATACTAAGAAGAAGACATTTGAACCAGATTCAAAGATAGACTTAGATTTCAATGAATTAAGTCACAGAAGACAATTGCTTGAATCACGATTGAATGCACGAAGATATGAGCGCGAAAGAATTATTAATACTGAAGAACCGATATCTCGATTTCTTGCTGAAACTGATCCTATTTACGAAGCTGAAAAGCGGATGAAACAAACGGAGAAGTATGTAAATGATACGGTAAAATATTACCGCCGTACGCTCGAGAGAGATGGATTTGAAAGTAACGTTACTGAAGAATACAAATACGATGATACGGACAGTCACAAAATAAAATACAACACAGAAACGAGGTCGTTTCATAAAGCGCCTAAAGGAGAAGTTGATAGACGCGAATTTATTGACAGCTTAGAAAGACCACCAAGATTTAAAGATGAACGGAAAATATTTCCGCCTGAACCAGAATATGAGCCGCCTAGCTTAGAATCGAATCCCGGAAAACCCGTGTCACCAGATGAGTATAAAGAAAAGAAGTATAAAGTCAAAAAAAACTTTAATTCTAGTCATGAACTTTTGCATTCTGGTCACAAGTATAAGGTGAAAGACGATGGGTTCGGTAAAAGGAAGGGGCATTACTCCTCGAACCCGGAGATTGCGCAAGAGCGAGAAGATGAATATGCTAATTTGAGATATAATCCAAAACAAGAGAGCTTCCATAACTCATTGCGTCGAGTTAAAAACAAGGATAGGGATTTCAAAGGCTACAATAGCGTACGACGTCACGATTCTGGGGACAGTAGAGATTACTACCGTGAACAAATGTCCCCTCGCCGATATGACTTTGACAGCCGCTTAGTGGATTCCGGCATTGAAAATGACTTCAGAATTAACTCGAACGGTGATATACACAGGACAAGACATAGAAGGCACGGGAGCGATGACGATGTTAGAAACACATCACTATTTCTAGCCAATGAAAGACAATACGCTGAAGATAATTATGAAAGCGAACAAATCTACGCCAACGGAGATTATTTGGCCAAATTCAAAGGTTATAGAGATGAAGATAGAAAAGGATATGCTCCAGACAGACCCGACGATGATTCGCATTTCGATTCAAAATTGGGAAGATACGAGAAAAGTCCAAAAAATGATGATAAAATTAGTGCGAAACCGCCAAAAGCCAAAAAGCTTTCGGGACTTGAGAAGGTAATTATTAAACTTGGTATTTTATTATAAATGAACTAGCTTACCGCCCGCGGCTTCGCCCGCTTTGCCTAAAACCTAATAAATTATATACTAAAACCTTCCCCTTGAATCACTCTATCTATTAAAAAAAACCGCATCAAAATCCGTTGGGTAGTTTTAAAGATTTAAGCATACAAAGGGACATAGGGACAGAGAAAGCTACTTTGTTTTATACTATGTAGTGATTTCGTTATGTTCTGATACAAAACCATATTCAAACAATGTTGTAAACCCGAAATAACAAATCATTGAACACGCCTTTAAATAAAATATACCTTAATTTAAAACGCAATAGCACAAAATCTAAGTTTTTAGATACAAATGTAAAACAATTTCTGTTGATGTTTTCTTATTAATGCCTTCGATATTATTTTTTTTTCCCCATATGATTCGAATATTAATAATCTCTACCTTGTAGGTGAAACAGCTGTTCTCTCGCGACTCTTCTAAGAAGAGCAAGAAAGAGAAAGAGAAGGAAGCAGTCCAGGAAAAGACTCGCACGCGGGTGCTTAAGAGCCCTGAACATCTTGCCCGACATGATTCGGATTACCGAAGGTCTGTTAAAAGTCAATAATTATTATAGTCATTTGCTATTTGCTGCTATGTAGACAACTAGCCACAGTATATTTTTCGTAGTATCGAGTTCTATATCAATCATTAATTAAAATAAAAAAAAGACGTGTGGCACTCGGGGACTGCCGCGGTAAAGCTATTGCATAGCATGCCTTCAAGCCACACCTCCGCGCCTGTCGGAGTGGGGAGCGTGAAGTTTTTTCGTTACGGAATTTCTCGATTCGGTCCCCGCACTCAAGGCCCGCGATAGAAGCTATGCAATAGCTTAAAAATCTATGCATTTTAGCCATATTGTGCCTATAAGATATACTTAGACATATTTGACTAACTAGGTAAAGGTACAAACCCATTGTCTATAAAGAATCTAAAATTATCTTACGAATTTTATATCGAGGAACGTAAATAGAAAACGAACGTTGTATAAAGAAATCCTATTTAAAAAGGTGTACGAAGGAAATTCATATGAAAAACTTAAAAAAAAAACTATTTAACTAAGTAGTAAATAAACATAAAATTTTACCTCCCAGGTACACAGACCCTGAACCAAGCGATTCAGAGGTCAGAAAGATAGATCACAGAGATGACAGGAAATACAAGAGCTCAAGGGAGAAGGACTCCCAGAGATACCCGCGTAGCGAGAGGAGGCGAGATGAAAGTTACAAAGATTCAGATCTTGATGAAAGGTAAGGGAATGATAGTATTTATCGTAGAAAGGAGAAAAATGAAATAAATAAAAATATATCATGCCGAAATTTTAAACCTAAAATTAATAAACATAGTCACTACTGCCGAAATTTCAAAGCTCATCTATTTACTTTTTGCATTAACTGAAAATAATTAATAAACAGATAATTTTCAGTACCATGGTATTTAAAAAAAACCGTATATTTTGTATTTTAAGTACCCATACTTAAAATTTTATAAGGCTGCAGCCTTAGGCTGCAGCTTATGAATTAGGTATAAATCAAATTTACATAGTCACGAAAGTAAAGACCATTTGAAATTCCTTTTTTTTAATCACAATCGAAATCATTTATGTTTATCAATAACAAATAAGGAAAAATTAACGTTTTTTTTATTTTATGACGTCTAGGTTTGAAAAACCAATAAAAGAGGACAGAAGATACAACCAACGCATAGAGGAAAGGAGACGGCACACTTCCTCAGAGAGGGAGAGCGACCACGCGCGGGAAAGAGAGAGCGAGATACGCAAGACCAGGTCCAGGACCGCTGGACCGCTGGATTCGCCGGCTTTGGTAAGAATGAACGATTGAATGAAAGAAATAAATTAATTTGATTCGACAAAATAGAACACATAATATAAAAGACAATTAAAATGAATAACTAGCAAACCGGGCGAACTCCGTTTCGCCACTAGAGACACCTTTTCTTTGCTATAAACCTCACGGAGCCCGAGACCTTTCCAACGAATGCAAAACCGTGGAAATCTGGAGTTATAGCGTCAGGAAGGAAAACCTGACTTATTGCACGCCTCATAAGCGAAGCGTTGAGGTGGGTACTACTGTCACTTCGCGCAAAACATCTGATTTTTCAAACTTAAAATGTCTTTATGTATCATACATTGCACTTGTAAGATAATACATACACACACATATTAAGAAAAAACACTATTTTTAACGTTCATGATATTTTTGATGTCATTTTTGTTATTTAAACTAGTTAAAAAACAGTTTAAAAAAGTTCTGTCTTGGACGTCCGTGTGTCTGTATGTGCGGATCCTTTTTCTTGTTAACACGATAGCGACCGAAATACTTTACTAATCGAGTCTTTTTTTTTCTCTTACGCTTGAGTATGCTCAGGAATAGAACCCTTTCATTTTTCAGGGTCTGATTCGATGTGGTTTAATTGTTATTAAATAAACAAAAATAATAATTAATAAATATTTATTAAAAAAAAATTATGAGGCGTGCACTTTTGGATTTTCCAAATTATTTTTATATAATTATTACTTATTTTTATTATAGTAAAAGAAGAGGCAATTTAATTAATAGTAACGGCGGGGGCACACGATGCGTTGCGGCGGCGGTCCGGCGCCGGAGCGGTGTCGCTGCGTCGTCTTACATAGAATTATCTGTGGCATGACACACGATGCGCTCCGGCGCCGCACCGGACTTGCAACCACCGAGACGAGGCGGGGAGGGGTGAATGCGATGCGACGCCGGAGCGGCACCGCTCAGTTGTTTTGCGTCACAAGGAAGGAGACACGCTCGCTATTCATTAACAGACTGTCCAACGCTGCTACGGCGCCGCTGCGACAAAACAACGTTACGGCGCCGCACCGCTCGTGTGCCCACTGAGGGCGCGGGCACACGATGCGTTGCGGCGCCGCACCGCAAAGATTTCACTGTGTCAGAGGGCACACGAGTGGTGCGGCGCCGTAACGTTGTTCTGTCGCAGCGGCGTCGTAGCAGCGTTGCACAGCGTGTCCTTCCTTGTGATGCAAAACAACTGAGCGGTGCCGCTCCGACGTCGCACCGCATTCACCCCTCCCCGCCTCGTCTTGGTGGTTACAAGTCCGGTGCGGCGCCGGAGCGCATCGTGTGACATGCCACATATATTTCTATGTAAGACGACGTAGCGACACCGCTCCGGCGCCGCACCGCCGCCGCAACGCATCGTGTGCCCCCGCTCTGACACGGTGAAATCTTTGCGGTGCGGCGCCGCAACGCATCGTGTGCCCCCACCGTTAGTTTAAATTAATTGGATAATAATTACATACTTAATATATAAGTAAGCATTTATTGAACAAGGTACCTACAAAAATTAAGTAAACTAATATCTCTTGAAGACCTTAAAAAATAGAGAGGAAATGGATTTAGTTTGTGTACATGTAGATTATATTATTCAGAACCAAATAAATTTAAATTTCGTTTTATTTAAACATTAAACTGTAACATAAAAGTTTTAACTTAATTTTATAACTAAGCGGGAAACCAAAATGTATGACGAATGATTGACGATACAAAGTTTTATTCAACAATACAAAAGAAATGATAAAGTGACAGGCGATTGGAATCGAACCCCGACCTTTACGAATAGGTCAGCTTTGTTCTATATTTCTAGCTTCCTGGATGTCTAAAGTCTAACCCTAACCTATTACCTAACTCAATACATTTTGGGTTATCTAAGGTTTGGACCGCTAGTCTTCTTATATATAAAAATGAATCGCAAAATGTGTTGGTAAGCGCATAACTCGAGAACGGCTGAACCGATTTCGATAATTCTTTTTTTATTATATTCCTTGAAGTACGAGGATGGTTCTTATGTAGAGAAAACGTAAACATGTACCACGGGCGAAGCCGGGGCGGACCGCTAGTTGGTAATAAAAATTATGTTGGTATATTAAATTATCATTTTAAGGAAAAAAAAAATATTCTGAGTAAAAAAATTCTTATATTTGGTGTTTACCATTGGACAATTTTTATTATATGTACTTATTACAATATGATATGATGAACTTATCTTAGGTATTAGTTGGCATATTTAGGGCAAAGCTTCAGAAAAATACTTCATAGTAAATTTTATTATATTGGCTAAGAAGTAAACGAAAAAATTTCACAGTATAATATATCGTTCAGAATATCTTAATACTATTATAAAGGCGAAAGTTTGTAAGGATGTATGGATGTATGGATGTATGGATGTATGGATGTATGGATGTATGGATGTATGGATGTTTGTTACTCTTTCACGTAAAAACTACTGAACCGATTACAATGAAATTTAGCACACATATAGAGGGTAACTTGGATTAACACATAGGATAGGTTTTATCCCGGAAATCCCACGGGAAAGGGAACTATGCGGGTTTTCCTTTGAAAACGCGGGCGAAGCCGCGGGCGGAAATCTAGTATTAATATAATACTAATTAATAAGGAAAGCTAAATTTAAAACTCACAAACTCATTCGATTACCGTTAGGTAATAATTAATAAACCATATTATTTATTAATTATTTAACATACGATTTTAATGTTGTTTTTACGTTTTTCGCATATGAATATTAATAATTTATGATAAGCGATTAAAAAGTGTACAGTTTTATATTCATAATAAATTACTTATGATCGTCGATTTAATTTAGCAATTTGTGTATCTGTAGGTAACTATATTCTTAAGTATATATAAAATTCTCGTGTCACAATGTTAGTCTGCATACTCCTCCGAAACGGGTGGACCGATTCTCATGAAATTTTCTGTGCATATCGGGTAAGTCTGAGAATCGGCCAACATCTATTTTTCATATGTACCACGGGCGAAGCCGGGGCGGGCCGCTAGTAAGTATATAATATGGTAATATTTTAATATCAAGATATGTTTATTTTTAGTCATATAACATTCAATAATCGAGGCCATGGTCTATCCCAATTTGACATTTTATTCACATAAATACAGCACTTTTTATCATGCATATGCTATAGAAGGAATACATTTAAATAATTATATAAATTGAGACAAAATAAACTTTAAAATTGTGGAATTATGTTAATTTGTAAATTAATGTTGCCAGCTGTATTTATTATCCAAACAAGCAATGAAGGGTTGGTGCGTGACTATTTTTTTTATAGTACAGTCATGTACAGAATATATAACTAGTTCTATATTTTTCGAAAACTAGTTTAGCGGGAAATTTTCATTTAACCTTAACAAAATTATTTTTTAACTACACCTCTGCTATGACGAAAATTAAACAAACGTACAGGAAAAATAACGTATCTATAAAAAACTATCAAAATACCTGTATAAAATTCTCAACATTACTGCTCCTTACGAAATGAATAATACTTTTGCAATAATAAATACCATCAACTATTATAAAAAAAAATGTCAATGTTTAAAATAAATAAAAAGGCTAATGTAATCTGTACTTGACTGTACACTTTACAATTCTAGTGATGTGACGCGAATACATCGATAATTCACGCTGCGTGCGTTGTCGATGTCGATGACTGATACATCACGCTTTATCGCTACTTGGAACTCATTACAAACGTGTTAACATATAAACAAGGCTTTAATTATTTTAATTTTGGAATTTTTATTCCACGCCTAAAGCGGCTGGTTTTTTGCACGACTTGTCAAAAAGGTTCGTCATGTTCGTGTTACTTGTAAGGTTTAATACATATTATATTTCTATGTTTCACAAAAACTTCTCGATGTCTTAATAGATTTTGATGAATCAATCTTGAATCTATCATCATTTGACGTGTTTAAAAAGAACTACTATTTTATTTATGTACAATTAACTTGGTTTATATGGCTTATAACTTATAAGTACCACCGCGATGCTACCATGTTATACCACCAATCATGAATCACCATGAATTATGAAAACATATTTCAAAAGACTACAGGCCTATGCAAAAAGTTTCAAAATTGAAACATCATAAATTGACGTTCTCCATATACCACACTGTCAAAATTCACTTCAAATCTGACGTAATAAGCCGCCAATTTCAAATAAAAAAAAAATGAAAACTAATTTTTCGAATCCATCTCATTACCGCGCAAAAAAGAACAGATAAAGCCAAAATTAATGACCTGTAACACGGACCACAGTTTATAAGCGCCGATGACATCACTGTCAAATCACTGACCTCAGGCTGTTGAACCGTTTCATGTTTGAACAACTTATATCGCACTTACGGGCATAAATTAGGGGACAGATAAAAAAGAAACGGTTTTTTGATCTTGTTTACAATTTTGTGTCTTTACAGCCAATTTCTATAGACACCTCATCCTCAATTCAATTTCATAGGTTATTGTTATAAAAAAACAATGTAAATAAATAATACACTAATATTCTTCTTCGTCTTATTTTTTTCTTGATTATTTATCCACCCACTTTTTCTTCTAATAAGAGAGAATTACAAATTCAAGTCGTTAAAATATAATATTATATTTTTATGTGCATCTATAATCAGTTTTCTTGCCTATCTCTAAAGCGAAGTTTATTAATTTTGGCATATAATTAAATTCGAAACGAAAAAGCAAAGATATTATCCCATTATATAAAGAAGCTTCTAAAAAAGCTTAACGTAAAACAAGTAGCTATGTCCATTGGACAATTGGACATAGTGATTAAATAATATGTAAAGAATACGATGACATATTGATGTCAGAAGATAAGTTTTTTTTTATCTGTACCATGGCTGATGACAGACTTGACGTACCAGACAATCAGCACAGATGATAAATGGTGTATTGATGGTAGACATTGATAAAAAATGTAATACACGTAATACATATATTGTGAAAATAATTATCTGGTTAGGAACAATATACATTACAAGAAAGCGAATAAGTCTATTCGCTTTTTTAAAAATGTTACGCTATTTTTTTTTTAAATGTTATAAAAATATGAATAAAATACGTTGTGCATGTCTGCGTATATTTTTGATCTGTAAGTAAATTTGCATATTTTATTCTTTCTGAATAACTGCTATCGCATACAAGTTTTCAATAAACAAAAATATGATAAATACTACAGACAAATGTCCCATTTATTGCATCAATTACGGTTTAGCCGTGAAGACTATAATGGATAGTTAATTATCGTATACCCGCCAAAAATATCATGTTTTAGTTATTTATTGAGATTGTCTTCTAACTGTAATGTGTGTTATTTTTAACGCCTTATTTTTGTGTTTAAACATCTATTAAAAATTAAAATAATTTTAGAATAAGATATTAATTTAGCTTTATTATCTAGTAGCTTTGCGCCACGGGTTCGCCCGCGTTTTCGAAGAAAATAAAATCTATCCTAACTATGTATATGTTAATCCAAGTTACCCTCTATATGTGTGCTAAATTTCATTGTAATCGGTTCAGTCCTTAGTTCAGTCCGTTCAGTAGTATTTGCGTGAGAGAGCACACACATCCACCCTCACAAACTTTTATATTACATATTAGTAGGATGGATTAATTTTGTTTTTTTTTGTCTTTGTAGAATATTTAGAATAAATAATTGAAGTAAAAGAAAAAAGGAGCTGTTGAATAAACACATAAAAAGTTTTAGGCGCAAAGTGTTTTAGTATTTCATTAGGGCTTGCACATTGTGACTATTATATTTAATTTTATAAGTTTACTAGCTTCCGCCCGCGGCTTCGCCCGCGTGGTGTTTTGATAAAAGGTAGTTGTTCTTTCTCAGGGTTTAAAGATTGTCTGTGCCAAATTTCATCAAAATCGGCGGGAAAGCGTAACTGACAGACAGACAGACAGAGTTACTTTCGCATTTATAATATTAATAGGGATTTGTAATTTTTTTTAATATACTTATACAAGGAATATCTCTTATAATATAAAAATGAATCCCAAAATGTGTTGGTAAGCGCATAACTTGAGAACGGCTGAACCGATTTCGTTAATTCTTTTTTTATTATATTCCTTGAAGTACGAGGATGGTTTTTACGTAGAGAAAACGTAAATAATAAATATGTACCACGGGCGAAGCCGGGGCGGACTGCTAGTATACTATACTTTTGATACAAGGAATCGAACCCGGACTTTTATGTTTACACTTATGCACTAACTTATATAAAATGAATATTTTTTACGTATTAACCTCTTTTATCTAATCCATAGTATTAACTATTAACCGAGCGAGAAAAACCCTACTTTAAAAATAATAACAGTTAAATAGACGACCACACCAATATACATAACGGCTAAACCCAAATGGATAAACATCGTGAATTTAAATAAAATAAACACGATTGATGGGTACAAAACAAAGACACAGCTAATGGTACTGGTTCGCCAATTTACATATAGACCGGGAATCGAACCGGTTACGTTTGTCATTCAATGTTCATGCGTGTTTTTTTTATTTATAAATATATGATTAGGGCTGGCAAACGGTTTTATTTAGTAAACTATTTATGAAGCCTGTTGGTAATTAGTTTGTCTTGTCAGAAGTGAAACGTTTTTGGCAAGATTCAAAGATATCAAAATCGTCTCCTTACAGCATGACATGACGGTATTGATATGACGCGACCTTGAAATTTTATGAAATTAAAGAAGTTTCACTTCAAAAACCAACTCAAAAACGGTAAATTAGTATTAAACATCTTTTGCTTTTAAATATTTATTTGCTTTGAAAAGGTGCTGACCCTAATGTGATACATATGACGTGCTAGTTCAGAAAGATGAAATCTTATTGATAACTAGCGGTCCGCCCCGGCTTCGCCCGTGGTACATATTTACGTTTTCTCTACATAAGAACCATCCTCGTACTTCAAGGAATATAATAAAAAAAGAATTATCGAAATCGGTTCAGCCGTTCTCAAGTTATGCGCTTACCAACACATTTTGGGATTCATTTTTATATTATAGAAGAAGAAGAAGATTATGTTTAATTTTCGCTACGTATTTATTTATTGGTCCTTGACTTGATTTAGGATCTTTTTCTTGACAAATCAAGAAGAAGATTAGGATTATTTTTTCTGATAAATTTTCATAAAATACTATGTAGAGAGTGAACTAAATATGTAAATGCATGCAAGACTAAGTTTATTTATTAAAGTGAAACTTTTATTACATGCATCGTCTCAAACTTTTTGGTCTGTGTAGCGCATGTCGCGTGTATCGCGGCTGCCGAGTAGGTATACCTACTCGGCAGCCGACCGTCACGCGACATGCGCTACACAAAGCAGTGTTCGGAACCGTTCGAACAGTTTCACTTTTACCGTGGTTTCATAAAACCACACAACATTTTTTTTTTCTTGTTTTTTTTTTAATTGTTGATTAGGCAAGCATTTGACCATCGCTTCGCCTGATGGAAAGCGACAAGCTTGGTCTAGGATGGAGCATGCTGACCTAAAAAATGCCTATTCACTTTTCTTTTACATACCAATATAATAATATGGTGAAAAATGTTTTACTCAAAAAACGTACATTCAGCAAAATTTTTTTTCTGAAATTCAATATAAAAAAAAACTCTAATTTTCAGTATCAAAAATGTATTCAAAGCAATATTACACATACCGCTAGAAATCCAAACCCCCATATACAGTTCGCTAGGTGCAGCCTGAGTCATGCGCTTGCGCAATCGATACCTTTCTGCGTAACTTGTAGATCACTTGTTTGTTTATCTGAAAACTAGACTGTGATTGTTAGGAAGGCTATTTTAAAGGTCTTGTTTTAAATGTATGTATTTGTAAACAAAAACAGTGCTTAACTTTAGAGATGATTTAAACATTTTATTCTTAAGGAATGTGTTTCGAACAATGCGTTAAATATAGGAGTATCTTATTTCAAAACCGCATATAAACAAGTAAAACAAGTAAATATGTAGATGTTATTAAAAACTAGGTATAGGATTTTATGTAGGTATGTCTCTTGTATGTCTATTTTCGAGACGGGACTTTGACTTCCCAGAAAATTGGGAAGTCGAGCGTAAACGGTAACCTAGCAAGCCACAGGAATATAGGGTATTTCTCGATTATTATGTTTAAGTTATTTTCATTATGAGTCAAGTAATTGTGAAAGATTAAATGGAATTTATAACTTTCAGAAAGAACTTGTAAATATTTAAAGAGTCCTTCAACTATATCTGTGACTGTAAGAAATAAAAATGTCACATTTATAATATTCTAGAATATGTACTTTTTGGTTTTTATTTTAATCTCAACGAATATTTTACACAAACGTTTATCTTTTTTCATTATCTAGCAAAATATAATTCAACATATTAATTTATTTGTATTTAACATTGGTCAAACTGTGAATAAATATAACATTTAATAATATTTTATTTAACGTTAAAAAATTGCAAGAATATGCTTTTATTCCGTAGCGTTTAAATTTTTGTTTTGCAAATTTTACCAGCACATTAAATTACGCACGGCATTAATTTTAAATCTCAATCCTTCGTCCTAAATAACTTGAAATAAAAAAGCTAATCCAAACCCTTTTACCGCGAAATATTATGTCATAATTTAGTGTTACCACTAAAGAATATAAAACCATAAACTGTTGTCAAAAATGCAATTATAATTCGAATCGATTTTCAAATGTATCTTGTCACTATGACATTTATGTGTTCAGCCGTTGATTGGTTTTTAAAAAATTTGAATAAAATTAACAAGACTTAAGTTTTAACAGGCTGGGAAGTGAATCGATTTGTATTGATAAGGTCATGCACCATATGGCTGGCTTGCGGCCTTGCAAACTGAACGTCAAGCGTTCCGGTAGAGAATAAGTAATTATTAAATAGCTTACGACTGTGAAAAGAATGTTCAATGATGTTTGTTTTCTTGTTTCTTTTGTATGTATGTATTTATATGACAAAAAGATCGTTGAGGAATGTGTTTATTTTTATCATGATACGTATGTTGCAAATATTAATAAATAATAATAATTGGTAATAGTCGCAAACGCAATGACAAATATATCTTAGAAAAATTAGCGTATTTAAAAATAAACAAGAACATACAGCACTTCATCCCAGATATTTCACACAACTCCATCTAGTTTCATATTAAGCAAGCTTTGTACCTACTCGAAGATTTCTAGATTTAAAAATATACGATTATTCTTTTTTATTGTCTCACCCTTGGTCTCACCAATATGCAAACCGTCATTTGATTTTTTTATTTTAAAATACATTATACTAGCTATCTATAATTAGGAAACTTGATACATCATTTTTATTTTTCAATTGAATGAACTTTCAAATTCAAATAAATTATGAGCTTGCTTTTGCCGGAATTAAAAAGTCAACGTACCATAAAGAATAGACAATTAATTAGGACTTTTTCACACGAGAATTATTATTAAATTAAAAAAAATCACAGCACAAAATCTCACCAACACATTAATTTATCTTATCATTTTATGGAAAAAAGGACCTTTCCTAATAACCGTTAATATAAAAAAGAACGATTTTAACATCGCAAAATTGGGCTAAATCATGGAAATATATATACTTCGTATGACTATAGTTCCGTGGGCTAAATCATAATTAACTTTAATAAAAAATGTTACTAGTAAATAATATTAATAAATATAATATCGTCAATTCGTGATTACACCGCTTATATTAAAACTGTATGACCCCGTCTTATTTACAAATTTCAAATCAAGATGCCATTGAACCCGTCCGACGAAACATGACTCGATTTTTTACACAAGATGTTAAATCCGCAAGTGATGATTGATGACTCAAAACATTGAAAAAACTCGTTTTGACACTGCTTTTTTTCGTTTGATCTACGTGCGAAAGTAGACGCATATGTCATGCATAGTTCACATAGTGTTGCCAGATGCGATTTTTTAAGGTTGCTGATTCTGTAATTACATATTTCTAATGACTAATGATTATAAATTATGATGTAACACGCTGATTTCTGTTCTGTATGCTAGAAAAGTGTGTAGTATATAGAGTGTATAGTAACCTGAACAAAGTTTCGAGGCTCTTTAGCAATAAAACCATCAAATTGAATACATTATTTATTTCTTGAAATGGTTTATTAGTTATTATTTTTTATTTATTTCAGGCTGAGAGATACCGCGAGAGACGGCGTCTGGCAACACCGAGTCCAACCCCATCACCGCCCCGTCGCCAACCCACACAGTCGTCTAGCTGGTTCAAGTCGCTTGACAGACTTGGCAAGAAGCGGGAAAAGAATACTAAGGTATGTACTAGTAATATGAACTAGAACTAGGTAGTAGGTACAACTAATAATATGAACTAGAACGAGACACAACTTTGGTTCTCAAAATCAATATTCATTCCCATTTTTGCACAGCTCCTATTTGTGGTAGCGTGATGTTATAGGTATAGCTACAAACTTCTATTACGGCGTTTATTCTAAATGCAGCTTCATTAGACACAAAATTTAAATACAGAATCGAATTAAATTGAAATTTTAATTATGGTCAGGGAACAGACAGTAAGCTTATAACTTATTAGCAATCATATCATTATTAATATTTGTAGTACTGTACTACTGTACAGTAGTAATAGTCGGAGTTGATGTTAGTTGTTTTAATAGAGCGTTATAACCGATATTTGATGATAATGAACCTGAAATGAACCTATTTCACATTTTAGAGCACACGATATAAGTGCTAAATACTAAAGAATCTAACAAAATCATTGTTTTCTTTCAGATTGAAAAAGAGAGCATCATCACAACGGAAGACGAAGCGCCGCGCAGAGCGTGGGCTAAAACCACCAAGCCTCTCAATTCGCCCGCCAAGAACTTACGTTTCTTCGGCGACACCGACCCTGAATCTGACGCCAATATCAAACCTGTGAAGGCAAAGACGGCCAAAACCCATGGAACCCTCAGAAAGACCATATCCAACTCCAGCGCGGGTCTTGATGAAGTGGACCACAGTGAGCTATCCAGTAAAAGCTACTCTCTCTCCAATTTGCATAGAGACGAAAAGAGAAGGGAGAGTGAGTCGCCACGAACGAAGGAGTACTACAAGAGAAACTTGCAGAACATTTCGGAGATGAGCAATTCGGAAGTGGAGAGTCAGTTTGGAAGGAAGATGGCTGATAAGCCACCAATAAGCCCATATGATAGGTCGAGAAGTCACAGCAGTAATAAAACTCTAAAGGGTAGCAAAGCGGATGTAAGGAGACAGGGCAGGGATGACAGGGGTAGTTCTACTGAACTGAGGAGTGCAAAACCGGAGATTAATAGAGATATCAAGTAAGTACATATTTTGTTCTATAAAAGTATCCATAAATAGATAAGTTTCTATAGGTTAGTTAGTTTTTTGAAGTGAAAACTTCTTTAGCGGCGTTGAGCACTTTTTCTGTAATGGGTATAAAATCTTAAACTCGCGTCAGGACACGTGACCTGATCGAAAAAGCGTAAGACGGATGGATATCAAACAAGTTTTCACTTCTGCCGGCACTCCCGGAGTGCCACCCGTCTTTTTTTTTATTGTAAATTGGATTTGTAATGAATTTCCAAATGTTTAATTCTTTCGATAGCATAAACCGGAACATCCAATATATATAATAGCACTTGTATAATTTTAACTATTGCGAATTTTTGATTTACAATTTACATAATAACATAAGCTATTCCTTTCCGCCGATTAATTGTTGCAACTAAGAGCATTTACAAAGTTTTCGTCATTATAAACTGTTTAATTTGATGTTTTATTAAGTACCTAATACATATTATTTAATTTCCAGACATCGTCGCAGGACTCCAGTAACAAATTCCGGTGAGAGCAGCACGGAAGGAGACTCCAGCCACCAATCACAACGCAGTGTCGTCTACTTACACGCTACTACGGGTAAAATATTTGATTTGTAAAATATTTCTTCTAGAAAATGAGAATAAGCATTTTCTCTAGAAATGATCAATTTCTAAAAAAAATCATTTTCTAAAAAAATGTTTTCTAATAAAAGTATTTTCTTCTAATAAAAGTATTTTCTTCTAAAAAAAATTCTTCTTCGTGGAAGCTTAACTTATAAAGTGCCAGTTATATCAATAGCTGGGTCCACACCGGCCGATCCACCGCGATCCGATCGCGCGCGGCAGGCGCGCGATCCAAAGATGCGGGCGGTGTGGACGTGCCGCGCGCGATCCATGCACGCGTTTTGCCGCGCGCGATCCCTACCTCGTGCGATCCGTTAGCGGGCGGTTTTTGTACCCGCTTCAAAGGTGCCTCAGTTGCGTGATGCGCGCGGTGTGGACGGTTGTGTTGGATCGCGCGATCCACCTCACCATGGACATCTCAGAAAGTCGAATATCTCAAATTGATTAGCATTCATTCTTGCAAAATTGTGTTCAACTTCATCTGAAACTGCGTACAGCTGAGTCCCAGATGCCAATCGATTTTTATAAAATTGTTTCATCCAAAACCGTCGATTTCTTTTTTTTTATTTTTTGCGCAAACATTTCAGTATAATAAAAGTTACTGCTGCAACGGCAAGACGCCGCCGTTGTACGTGTGACTCTATATCACAGTATTACCATTATTTCCTACAGTAAGGAATCGCCTTTGATGTCGCGCGATGCCGCCGCCAGCGTAGGTACTTACGCTGCCACACGAAAATACGCTAGGGTTGCAACAAATGGGAAATAAAACAATTGTGATTATTAATATTATGATGAAATCTTTATTCATATGTACATTCAAAATAATTGCGATTATTAAATCTGATGTAATTATTTGTTCATAAATATATAATTACAGATATTGCACTGCTAAATATTATTTACGTGGACACTTTATTTTTGGGTGTTCTTAATTGTATATTATAACATTTAACTAAGTAATGCATTCGCATTGGGATGTACAATCTGATTAGAAAATAATGAGGACAACATATATATATAGCTTTGATTTTAATTCAACAGATACAATTAATACAATCTTTCTGAAATATTGTTTCCTTCTGGGATTTCAATGTAGATTTACATCCGTAAACCGAACAGTTTGTGCGCGCCATAATAGAATATGTAAGTACCTATGTATAATAAAATTATTACACAAAAAATACGACTGCGTCATCCTTTCGCACTAGGTAAAGCAAACTAAGCGTGTTCGCTTTACGCGGCCCGCGTCGCCCGACCCCCGCCAGTTCCCCTCTGTTTCTCTGCACAAGTACATTCGTCGCACTACTGTAGGAAATAATGGTAATACTGTGTCTATATCGTACAAGAGTTAGACTGGCTGAATCACGGATCGCCTTAGGATCACTTGGAGCGCATATTTTGGATCGCAAGTTTTTAAAGTGGATCGGCCTAACATGATCAGGATTTGAATTACTGCATTGTTATACCAACTTTACTGTACTTTTCATTATTAATATTGTGTCTACTGCTTCGTTTCAAAGACTCAGGTCAATATAATTACATGTATTTATTTTTTTACGAAATTGAATTTGATTATTTTTCAATTTGCAGTTGGTGACATCCCTGACCCCGGCCGAGTGGCGCGAAACCGCTCCCGCGATGACGTCTCATCCGTCATGTCATCGAACATCCAAGTGAAGAGCACGACCAAATCCTTCTCACTCTTCGCTCCGTGGACTCCGAAACACTACAACGACCAATACGACGTGCACTACGCGCAAAAACCAAAAAATAAAAAAGAAACGACGCCCAAAAAGTACGCGTCAACCAAAAATTTGACAGATGACAGACCGGCGACGTTGCAGAAAAAGTCATACAGTCAAACGACGTTGAGTCGGCGTCCGAACCAAAACAACCGTTTGACAAGCTCAAGTCAAACGTTGTATCGCACACAAAAGCGCGGGAACGAAGTGTCACAGAGCACGATACCGCGAAAATCGACGAATGGGCGCAGTCAGTCCAGTGAAATATTGAACCGGGATGACCGCGACCGAGTATCACGGTCGATATCTATTCCGAAAGACAAGAAGGCTGGATGGTTCAAGTTATCTAAGAATAAGAAGCAAGAGAACACACGTGTACGATAATATACTACTAACCTCTTTTTGTATGTAGCTTCCTTTTTAATATCCATTGCATTATTGTGCAATTAATCTCTCTTTGTACGAATTTCTAATCATGTGCCTAATTCGTGGCAAATCATATTATTAAATATTGCTCAAAGAAAATACAGAAGCATAAAAAAATATGTTAATATGATATTTCTTTTTAAGAAGAATAAAAAACTATTATTTTTACGAGCACCACAAGATTTGCAGAATATTATAATAGAAACTAGAAGAATAAGATCCAGCCATACATAAAAACTAATCATCTGTCTTGGCAGTTCTTACAAATTTTAAGGTTTTATTGTATGGAATGGCTTGTTTATACAAGATTTAATTAATTTGCTTATACAGCGTAATATGGCACTATTTTTGCCATAACCTTTATTTTTTTAAGATGAATGATCGAACAACGAAATCGTTAACTTTGACATATTACTAAGATGTGCCATTCACGATTAAAAAATAAATTGAAATACAACTATTTACGAGTATTTAAATGATGTTATTCTTTCAATTACATCACAATGTACTTACATAATTAATTAGATGAAATTGATAAATCTTTTTACACGCTTTATATTAGCTTCACCTGTATGTTTGTAACCGACTTCTTTGGGCGCGTTTTTGACCCACTCTAAACGGCCAGATTTCGATCAAACTTTGTAGATTTATTGAGGACCGATGACAATACACTAATTTGATAAAAATTTTCTATTTTTTAGTTCGGTTTTCTATAAAAAGCGTGTTTTTTAGTTTTTTTTAACTATTATTATTATTTATTATTATGTTACGATTTTTTGTAACCCGAAGTCTGCTCTTCAAAAATATACCATATACGTAAATTGGCAATGGGAATAATTAAAGCGAATTAAAGATAATGACCTTATGATGGCATATTGTTAATTTTACGACTTTATTTAAAACTAGCGGTCCGCCCCGGCTTCGCCCGTGGTACATGTTTACGTTTTCTCCACATAAAAACTATCCTCGTATTTCAAGGAATATAATAAAAAAAGAATTATCGAAATCGGTTCAGCCGTTCTCGAGTTATGCGCTTACCAACATATTTTGCGATTCATTTTTATATATAAGAGAAGATAAGCAGACTACATTGTGAAATAATAATATTCATAGCAATCGTTTATTCTTATAGGTAAATAAATTGTGACGATTAAAACAATCACTCGGAAAAATAGTTATATTTTGATGTTCGTATAGAAGTAAGAGGATAAATGTTACCATGTTTAATATTTTTTATTTTAACAAAATGCTTCTAACACAGATAGGGTGTGCAAATATCGCTATAAGATCTCTACATAAAAGTAGCCTAATGCTTTCAAAGAATAAATATTTTTATATATTGTAATTAAGATTTATAGATATTGTAAAATTGAATAATTTTAAATAAATGATCTAATTTCATATTTTGTTTTATTTCTTTTGACTTTTAATAAAACAATATGATGGGTAAGTAAAATCTATACTAATATTATAAAGAAGTGTTTGTTTGTTTGAACGCGCTAATCTCGGGAACTACTGGTCCGATTTGAAAATATCTTTCGGTGTTAGATATCCCATTTATCTAGGAAGGTTATAGGGGCTATATGTCATCACGCTACGACCAACAGGAGTGGAGCCACGGGGGTGAAACCGCGCGGAGCAGCTAGTATTTATACTATATACCTACCGACGCTAGTAATCCGTACTTTATTAAGTCAGTGATAGTAGGATCGAACCCTACTGAAGGCAACATACTTATTTGCTATGAACGGGATGTTATTATATTGCGTACATACATTCGTACATAGCAATAAATAGAAGCAAGGAACAGCAAGTACGTAACTTACATTTTTTAGCGTTGTTCGGGAAGCTTGCGCATAAAAAAATTTACTAAAACTTGATGCGCACACTTCACTATACCACCTTCTAAGAAGATTGCCGGGCGCTATGAATGGTAATGGTTTTTCATTTTGGTTAGTGGGAACAAGGTGGGAACGCTGGAGATCCTTTACCTTAAGTTTTCCTTCACGTAACGTCAAATTTTACAGTATACCGTAAAGTCATTCACAGAATTAGGCAATAATATAATAATTATTATTTATCACAATATACTTTACAGAGAGCGTTTAAGCTAGAAAGTAAGTAGAAATAATTTATTAACTAGCTAATTATCTAACGCTCTCTCTTTCCTTTATCTTATTTTCATAGGCAACCATAGAATTCAAATTTTAATATAATTTTTTAATAAATCGATTTTTTATAGAAATTCTATTTAAAATCGTGATTTATATTACTTACTGGTCATAATCACAACAATAATATACTGTATTGGCTCTGTGTTACCTGTGGTGTTACTCACTGATAACAGGATATTACTTGCTCTGTGATAACGGGCTGATAACGGGGCTGAGGGGCTTTCCCTGTCGGCTGTCAATGACAAAATAGAGACGATATAAAAATATTAATATTTTATTATTTTATTTTTAAAACTATTTAAAAAGTTACATATTTATAACCAGAATGTGTTCTTTTAAATAGTATTTCTGCTAAACAATACCTAGCTAAAATGAGAAACATGACGTCAAGCCCATGGACGTATAAAAAAAGACGGACGGTATATCGCCTAAACATTGAGTGAAGCCTAGTAATGGCGGCGAAACATCCATGTGTGTGTGCCATGTTGCCATGGCAACAGCTGTGTTGATGACAATGGCGGCTGTATTTTTTTCTATAAATTTTGCCGTAATAATTTTGTCATTAAAACATAAAAGAAATAACTTGCTTCCCTGTGGAATGTAATCCCTTGTGTTTTGTTATTTAAAATTGTACTGTTGCGACACCATTTAACCACGCAAGACGGCATTTTAAATATTTTTTGTGAAACAGTGACGCAGTTAATCAGTCGGTAGTTCACGACGTAATGGCGGCCGACTAGCTTACTATGGTGAGAGTGTGTGCGTATTTATTGTCTTTACACGATCGCTAGCTTACTATGGTGGCTTCACGTTGTTTGTTCGTAATACGGCGTCCGTCTTTTTTTATACGTCCATGGTCAAGCCTATCTAATTTTACAAAACATGATTCATATCCGTATTTGTAGCTCTAGACATTTAATAGTACTGATGGAGATTTTCAATTAAAAGTGTGTATTTAAAGTTTAATTTAACCTTATAAGCAAGAGCAGGTAAGATATTTTGTATAAAAATTAGATTTAGTATAGGTATACCTACTACATTAAAAATTACATAATTAATGTTATTGTAGATAAACCAATATTTTCAGAAATGGCGATAGAAACATTTATTTTCTTTGACATTGAAACCACCGGACTGCCACAATTTGAAAAGAACAGAACAAAAATAACGGAATTAGCATTTATTGGTGTTTCCCGTAAAGATATAGAATCATGCACGAGTATACCTGTAATGAATAAACTGTCCTATGTTTTTAATCCAGAAAGAAATATTCAGCCTGAAGCGGCATGTATCACTGGCTTGTCAAATGCATGTTTAAAAAATCAAGCGACATTCAAAAATAGAATTGAAAGTTTGAACTCATTTCTAGAACAATTTCCTAAACCAGTGTGTTTGGTAGCACATAATGGAAACAGATTTGACTTTAAAATACTAAAATCAGAATATATAGACGCGAACAAGGAGCTACCAAAAGATTTGCTCTGCCTCGATTCAATGAGTGGCTTCAGAAAAATTATTGACAATACTATTGAAATTCCTAAAAAAGATGTACAAAAAGCTCCAAACATATCTGTTTTGGATGAAAGTTTGTTAACAGATGATGAAGATTGGCCTGAATTTAATACTAGTAAAGAAGACTGGGAAGAAATAGACAAATTGGTTGAATCATTCGAAAATATCTCTACCGGATCAGATAAAAATAAATCACACAAAAAAGAGAATAAAAACCATAAATTGAAGAGCAAAGAAAGCAAAGTGTCATATAAATTGACAGATTTGTATAGAAGGTTCTGCAAAAAAGATCCTATAGACTCACATAGAGCAGAAATTGACTGTATCATGCTTTTAGAATGTGTTTTAGCAACAAAGGAATATTTTTTATCATGGGCGGATAAAAACTGCAAATTAATTAGTGACATAAAACCACTGGTACGTAAATAATATAATATAACAAGAATCTTTATTTTTTAAAGAATGAGAGTTGAGAAATAGTCTAGTTTAAAGAGATTTTAAGTTCCCTAAAAAGACTAAAGAAATATGTATGCTATTTATCTACTCATTTGATCTGATTTGATTAAGGGGATGTTTGACATCATTTATATTATTTTAAAATATTATTATTATTAGGTTTAAGTGAAGCAATTATTATTCTTATTATAGTAATATTATTTTATTTTTATTACTTATGGGAGCGTCCATAAATTATGTGAGGTGTTTTTGTCCATTTTCTGACCCTCCCTCCCCCTCTGGTGAGATATCATGAGATTTTATTGAACCCCCTCCCCCATTCCCCCATCTCACGTGAGATTTTTCAAAATGTGGGTTTCTTATGTTTATTCGTCATTGTAAAAAAAAATTGCTTCGTGTTTTTGTTTACGACTAGTTAAAAATAGTAATGACTAATGATTATTGCTGAAAGTTATAGTGTTATAACAAGGTAACAATAGAATATTTAAATCTTAACCGTAACATTAAAATCTTAAGCATGTTATTTGGATTAAATGGACCAAAAGAGTATAATTTGTTTTGTTTCAATTTAAAAAAAATTGCGTGATATTTGCCGACACCCCCCTCTCCCCAACGTAAGGTTAGTTGAGATTTTACTCGACCCCCTCCCCCCCTAAAACAACTCACGTAATTTATGGACGCCCCCTAATATGATTTACACAATTATTATAATTTATAACTAATAATCATCACAGCTAAGTGTGTTTTTATTATATAGATTAGAAATGTATGCTAATATTTAATATATATTTTAAATGACTGAAAATTATTACTTACTTATTTTATAAAAAATATAATATATTGCATTACATAGTAATTCTGGTTTGATTTCATGCTTTGCCTAATTATTATATGTACAAATAATTTTATATTGACTTTTGGTGCAAAAACTATTCTGTTAAAAATGGGTGCTTGAATACATTTAAATACTAGCTGCGCCCTGTGGTTTCACCTGCACGCTTGTATGAGTTTTTCCTTTTAATCCTTATGTTCCTGTGGGAACATCAATATCAAAAATAGCCTTATTTACTCATTATAACAACAGCTATCTGTTATTGAAAGTCCCGTCAAAATCGGTCCAGCCCATCGTGAGATTAGCCAGAACAAACATACATAAAAAAATTGAAAAAATATTATTATGTATGTATATGTACACTTGTACAGTGTATGTGCATATGGATACATTTAATAAAAATTGGTCGAGTATATTAAAAACAAACACTACAATTTCATTATTGACCGAAAAACAAACGAAAAAGTTTAGTGGTCATTTAATTTAAATATCTAGATTTGTTCCGATTTCACTTAATTGCCAAATTTTATTTAAAATAATTACTATTTTTTTAAATATATTATATTTTTTGAATACGATTTTTTCAATATAGAAACTTATGTGATGACAAGGAACAACGTCATCGTAAATCTAAACAAATGTCAATTTGGAATTTGATATTGTGTCAATGTCATAGTTTTCGCCGAATAAAATTCCAACAAAATTATTTCTTTTTCACTAAAATAAAGTTATACATAATTTATTAAATAGAAATCTCGTGGAATATTAATAATAAGAGGCAATCTCAATCATGGCGCGAAGATATCGCGATGCGGCCGCAAAATTACAGGAAAATGTTCACAAGCACTTAAAAGAAATGAAAGACCTGTCTTCCTCTGAAGATGAGGAGCCTTACGAGCCGAGCGTCCTGGAAGGCGTATTCCAAAGCTATTGGCGAGGTGGCGGCGACAAACAGATGCTGAATAGAACAAAGAACCTTCTCGAAGAAGCTTTAAGTGGCCGGTCTGTTACGTGTTTAATTTGCATAGGATCTATCAAGAGAGTCGATGCAATATGGACTTGCGATCACTGCTTTTCTTATTTTCATCTTATATGCATTCAAAAATGGGCAAATGACTGTACAAGTCTGCGTTTAGATGAGCCTCAGGCTCCAATCGCCGTGTGTAAGCCAAAGAAAATAGAATGGTGCTGTCCGAAGTGTAGGAACTCCTATACTAAAGAGGAAATACCGCGTAAGTACCGATGTTTTTGTGGAAAAACTGATGATCCACCCTATCATCCTTGGTTAGTGCCACACACTTGCGGAGAAGTTTGCGGTAGACGTTTATCACAAGGTGATAATTGTAAACATAAGTGTTTACTGCTCTGCCATCCTGGTCCATGCCCTCCTTGCCCCCAAACTGTTAACGGCATTTGCTATTGTGGTAAAGAACAAAAGAAAGTAAGATGCAGCACAGCAAAATGGCCCTGTGGCCAGCCATGCCAGAAAAAACTGCTGTGCAAATCTCATAGCTGTAAAAATCTATGCCATGAAGGAGACTGCCCTCCGTGCACATATACTAGTCTACAAAGTTGTCTGTGTGGTTCAGAAACCATAAAAAGACCTTGCAATGACGTCAAATGGCGGTGTACAAAAGTTTGTGGCAAACCATATTCTTGTGGTTATCACAAGTGTCAAGAAGTATGTCACGCTGGATCTTGTGGCCCTTGCCCCAATTCCGGTTTGATGTCATGCCCATGTGGCGCTAATCAACAGTATGTACAGTGTCCTGACACCATAGAAACGTGTTTAGGCACTTGTGGAAAGAAACATGATGATTGTGAACATCTTTGTCCAGAAAAGTGCCACAAAGGTCAATGTCCTCCGTGTCGAGTGCAGATTGAAAAGAAATGTGTTTGTTCAACACACACAAGATCATTACCATGCAGCAAGGAGTTTAAATGTGAGACAAAGTGCAGAGGCATCAGGCCATGTGGAAAGCATTATTGTGCACGTAAATGTTGTAATGGTAGCTGTCCACCCTGTGAAAAAATATGTGACAAACCTTTACAGTGTGGAAGACATAAATGTACCACAATTTGCCATGGAGGACCATGTTATCCGTGCACTAGAGAGTCTAAAATAACATGTAAATGTAAAGAAACATACATTACAGTTCCGTGTGGTAGACAGAGGAATATCAAGCCACCAAAATGTCATTTACCTTGTAAGTTTAAATATAAGTGTGGTCACATAGATGAAAATAAACACACCTGCCACTTTGGGGCCTGCCCATCTTGTAAAGCTATTTGCAAAAAATCCTACAGTAAGTGCAGTCACACTTGTGAAGCATTATGTCATGAGTATGTAACAGTTGTTTTCAAACAAGTTGAAAAAGCAGTGATGCCTTGGGAAGTGCAACCACCCAAAGCTAAGGTTGTCGCGTTGGACTGTCCGCCGTGCAAAATTCCCGTTCCAGTTATTTGTTTCGGTGAACACGACACGGAGATGCAGCCGTGTCACTCGGCGGCGCGACGGTGTTGTGGCAGAGAATGCGGTAAAGATCTTGCCTGCGGTAATCATAAATGTTCACTTTTATGCCACTTATATAGTTCAGATCCTAATTATCCAAATGTGCCTTTTATTTGCAAGCCTTGTAATAGAGAGTGTATGAAACCCCGGCCCGAAAAATGTTCGCATAAATGTTCAAAACGTCAATGTCATCCTGGTTCGTGTCCTCCTTGTGAGGTGAAGGAGTTTATCAAATGCCACTGTGGACTCACAGAACTATACTTACCGTGTCGCGAATTGATAATCGCCACAGATGAACAGTTATGTTGCAAGCAACAGTGTCCAAAAGTACTAGATTGTGGACACAAATGTAAGAGTATATGCCATAAAGGTCCTTGTGGAGTTAATCAAGTGTGCACGAAAAAGACTAAAGTATACTGTTTGTGTGGAAATTTGAAGAAAGAAGCGCCATGCAATCTTGTTAGAAATTCTGAAGTCAGTATAGCTTGTGATGACACATGCCAGGCTAAAAAACTCGCGGCTCTTGCTGAGAAAGAAAAAGAAGAAAAGAGACAAAAAGAGTTGGAAGAAGAGAGAAACAGGAGAGAGCTAGCGGAATATGAATGGAAAATGAGCGGGAAAAAGAAGAAATACAAAGAGAAGAAAGTTGTTGTTAATCAAGACAACAGAAACTTTGTTCAGAAATATTGGGTTCCTATTTCGTCAATAGTAGTTTTAATTATTTCAGCATGTATTTTTATACATCTTAGTAATTGATAGGTTGTTGATAGGCGACTAGATAGACCAGAGTTTGTATTAGTTTTATAGTCTACAATTTATAAGGTTAATTTAATATTTCAATTTGAGCTATTTATTTGAAAGTTAGTAATATAAATTTATATAATTTTTTATTTAATACATAAGTAGGTACTTACTTAGTTGTGAAATAAGTTTTGATGATTTTTTATATAATACAACCCAGTGCATAAGTGCATTAATCAATATAATATGCCTCTCCTGAAACCTACAAGTATAATGTTAATTATGTAAAACATAATATTATAGTTTTCATTGTCTAAGAGCTAGCGCGCAAGAGCAACTTTTGTCTCCGCAACTATTTTGTCTCTCCCATCAACTGTATGGGGAGTTGCGTCGCTACGTGCGCGCACTTTCTTACTAGCTCTTGTGCGCTAGCTCTAATTCTTTATTAATTTTTTATATTTTTAATTTAAAGTTCATCTAATGTGTCGTCTAAACGACAATGCGTAATTATTTTGGAACATTGTCGGTTGAATTTAATTTAATAAATGGCTTTTAAAAATAAATAATTGTTTCTTTTATTATATAAGTATGAGTCGAGTCATGAAACCCTTGAATTCGTTGCAACTTGCATGTAAGTCACCTATCATATATGCATCCATATTTTATTTATTCGTAGAATGAAAGAAGTACATAGTAGGTACAGTAATTCGATTCCAAGAAGTTCGATTCAAACTTAATGGCGGTTCGGAAGTTAGCTGCGAATGCACGAGCACGCAGTAAGCAGTTATCTGACCGATCCATCAGGGATTCAGCGGTAGTTAATGGTGTAAGTGATGGTCTTTGGTGATGGTGGTATACTCGACAAGGTATTTCAATAACTCTATAATCCATACTTATTTTAATATTATAAATGCGAAAGTAACTCTGTCTGTTACTCAATCACGCCTAAATTACTGAACCAATTGTCATGAAATTTGGTATGGAGATATTTTGATACCCGAGAAAGGACATAGGCTACTTTTTATCCCGGGAAAATGACGAAATCCCACGAGAACGGGAACTAGGGTATGTGGGTATTTCTTTGACTGCGCGGGCGGAAACCTCTATATTATATCTCATAAAAATCTAAAAATCGAACATAAAAAAAAATTATATTATATTTTGTGATATTTTGCTTTGGCTATTGAATCCAAATAATCGTAGAGGGCAACAATTACTTGCCCTGTGGAGGGCAACGCTGACATTTATTTATGTCATCAATATTATATTAATATGTCAAATGTCAACATTGACATGACATTTCATGACATTTCATATCAAAACAAACAACATTCAACATCAATAAATGGTAGAATTTATTTAATTTACGTGCACTTTACGTGTTGTTATCACATTTTTAATAAACACGAAATTATTTTTATTCTCGGTAAACTTTTTGTAAATGAATGTCTAATTATGATAATCTAATGACGTGCATTTCACTAATGATTTGAATCATGTTGGAGGGACTAGGTAAGCGCATTATCATTTCTATGACTCAGTGTTGGAGTTTATTTCAAATGCAGGACGCACTGCAGAAAGATAAGCCGATATTTTCATTCAGCTAAATTCATACATAAATGTTAAAGATTTCGAGTGCAGTGAACTTAGCGGTTGAGTGTTTACATCAGTGTTCAACATGACGCGAGTCGCGACATACGTGTTTATAGACTTTGAAACCACGAGCCTCCCTAAAGAGGATAATAATAGAACGCGTATCACAGAATTGTCTTTTATAGCGGTGAAACGTGCTCACATCCTTGATACCGAAATAGGTGACGCGCCGCGCGTTCAGCAAAAAGTCACTCTGTGTCTTTACCCTGGAAGAATGATATGTCCAACAAGCACAAAAATCACAAAATTGAGTAATGAATTACTTGAACATGAAACAAAATTTAACGATAATGTATATAATATATTAAACACATTCCTAAACATACTCACAAAACCTGTGTGTTTAGTTGCTCAGAATGGCCTCAGATTTGACTTTCCCATACTCAAGAACCATTTAGATAAGTTGGGTAAGAGTTTTCCAGCAGATCTTCTATGCGCTGACAGCTACCACTGTTTCTTTGATATATTAGAATGGCCAGAAGATAATAATACTATAAAAATGAACGATCAATCAACAACATCAATAGATAAAGCATTCCTTGAAGAAAATTTACTTCAAAGAAATACATTGGAGATGAAATCAATCAATGAATCAACACCTAAAAGAAGGATCAACAATGGTAGAATGGAACTGGTAAATCGTGAGAAACTAAAAAGAAGATTTGTGTGGAGCGATGGCGAGAGACCAAAGAAGGGATATAAATTATCACAGATATATGAAAAGTTATTAAAAACACCAAGTATAGACGCTCATCAAGCTGAAGCTGATTCTTTCATGACATTAAAGTGTGCAGTGGCTGTGAAAAATAAGTTTGTAGATTGGGT
>CAJQZN010042090.1:45463-55779 GCA_907164685.1 Colias eurytheme | reverse complement strand
ATCGGGGTTGGAAAAAAAATTTAGTGTAACATTTTTTCGTTACGCGTGACATTTTTCCGTTACGCGCCATATTTTTCTTATGATTCGACGTATTTCTGTAAAGTTGCATATAGTAAATTATTTTTTTAAAAATAAGGTCATAAAGAAGTTTCACTTCTTACGTGTGTACTCTAGTACACGCATTCATTTTTTATTTATCTATACATATAATAAAATCGTGGGAAAGTCAAAACTGTAAATTGAATATTTTTTTAAAGTATACTTGATGCGATCTACAATCGATATCGTGCCAAAAATATAGTTTTTTAGAATTTTTGTCTGTTTGTCCATATGTATGTCCGGGCTAAATTCAAATAGTATTGCATTGATTTTCTGATGAAACCGCTGAGCAATGCGGGTAAAACCGCGGAGCGCAGCTAGTAATTATCTACTAACATAAATTTAATATCATAATAAATTGGAATTTTTTAAGGAATACTATTTGATGTTTTATATTTATAATTTCGAAAATTTTTCAGGCGAAATCCAGTGAAGTATTACAAGCGTTAGCGGAAGCGTCTGACGACAGAGACCTGGAGAATAGACTAGTGTTGTTGCTCGGATACGATTGCTTTGATTTCGTGAAGATATTGAATAAATATAGATATATGAGTGAGTGGATTTTATTAATATTAATTAATATTATTAATGAATACGCGTTCACGCTTTTTTATAAAAGTTTACAGTATTAATCATCATTATCTTACTAATATTATAAATGCGAAAGTTTGTGAGGATGTGTGTGTGTGTCTGTTACTCTTTCACGCAAATTCTACTGAACCGATTACAATGAATTTTAGCACACATATAGAGGGTAACTTGGATTAGCACATAGGATAGGTTTTATCCCGGTAATCCCACGGGAACGGGAGATATGCGGGTTTTTCTTTGAAAACGCGGGCGAAGCCGCGGGCGGAAAGCTAGTATAGTATAAAACAACTTGCTTTCTGTATTTATGTGGTAACATAGGGACAGAGAAAGCGTTATACGTGTTTATTTTACATTATTGGAATTCTACAACTCAACTAGCGACCCGCCCGCGGTTTCGCCCGCTTTGTCTAAAACCTAATAAATTATATACTAAACCTTCCTCTTGAATAACTATCTATTAAAAAAACCGCATACAAATCCGTTGCGTAGTATTAAAGATTTAAGCATACAAAAGGACAAGAACAGAGAAAGCGGCTTTGTTTTATACTATGTAGTGATAAACAAAACTACACAGTGAGTAAAAGTACTCTCCATTTTCAAAAAAAATTGGTTGTCTGTAAAGTCGGTTTACTGACGATAGTTGAACGTGACAACGTCCGATGTGCTTCTTTGTCGCTCGTTCCGCGCTCTCGCTCGCACTTCAAGCCTTACATGGAACGTCTCAGAGCGAGGTAACGCCGCATGATTCATGTTTTTTCGTGCGTGCAGCCGGCTCTATCGAATTATAAGATGTTGTCACGTCAAAAAACGATTTATTAATATTTTTTTTCAGTACTCTACTGCACAAAATTAGCGTCATCCCAATCGGAGAGTGAACGAGCGTCGATACGAGACGAGATGTCGAAACAGGCGCATCTACAGAAGATATTAGCTCAACTTGAGACGGGGAAAGGGGATGAGGAGGTGGGTTGGACATTGTATTAGATTTAATAAAAAAAAAATGTGTTATTTTATAAAAGAACGACTGGAAAAAATACAATATATTAACAAGAAAATTGAAAAGGCTCCAGCAATCCGTCAAATGACCTCAAAAACTTTGTCAAGTTAGATACTTATTATAAACTAGCTGTTCCCCGCGGTTTTACCCGCATTGTTCTGCTCCTGTTGGTCGTAGCGTGATGATATATAGCCTATAACCTTCCTCGATAAATGGGCTATCTAACACCGAAAGAATTTTTCAAATCGGACCAGTAGTTCCCGAGATTAGCGCGTTCAAACAAACAAACAAACAAACTCTTCAGCTTTATAATATTATTGTATAGATTAAAAAAGCATGTACATAATTGTAAAACTGTCCTAACCTAACGTTCTAAAAAATGGTGAAATAATACTTAACAATTAAACAGTTAAATTTAGTAATTACTTACTTTCAATAACATTCATCATCATCATAAATTAAACTTAAAAATGAATTTATAGATTTTACTTCGAATGAAGTTTTTTTAATATTTTCAAGTTGTGAAAAATATCTCACGAATTAACTTGGCAGTTAATAGAAAGTTATCTAATTTTTGTACTTTTCTCAATTGATTAGCTTTTTAGGTATTTTCTTTAATTCTTTAAGTATAAAATTTCCAGATGAAAGAACAATCGGAACAGCCACGCAAACGCCAAAAGACAACCGACCAAGCAAACTGGGGCGGTCAAGTCGCTGGAAATAGGAAGGTTCTGCAATTGGAGGAGCTGGTGTTCGCAGCTGGGTCACACCTGATGGCCAATAAACGGTGCCAACTGCCTGCTGGGTCCTTCAGGAAGCAGAGGAAAGGTAAGGGAAGGGAGCAGGCTTGGGTTGTGCCAAGAGGAAAGGATAGTGGAGATTTTCCAGGCCCAGAAGGTCCAGGAAGTCTATGATAGTTGAGGAGTTCTGGAGGAATCTGATTTTCGCTTCGCGGTTTCACCCGCGTGGCTCCGCTCCTGTTTGTCTTAGCATAATGATATATAGCCTATAGCCGTCCTCGATAAATGGTCTATCTAACACTGAAAGAATTTTTCAAATCGAACCAGTAGTTCCTGAGATTAGCGCGTTCAAATAAACAAACAAACACTTCAGCTTTATAATATTAGTATAGATTTTAAGTTATCTGGTTCTATATAAAAGAGCGTCTGGTACTTAAACGTATGTGTTCTCCAGGTTACGAAGAAGTACACGTGCCGGCGTTGAAACCGAAACCGTTCGAAGAGGACGAAACCCTTGTGGCGATAGAGAAGTTGCCGAAGTATGTGCAACCGGCGTTTGAGGGATTCAAGACACTGAATAGAATACAGGTTAGTTATATTAACTTTTCCACCAAACCTTATGACTCGCGCAAATAATACATAGAATAAGAGTATCTTATTCGAAGGAGTTCAACTGTATAATAAATTGCCTAAAAATATTAAAGAAGTTAAATCGATTTCTAATTTCAAAAAATTGCTAAAGAAACATCTTTTAAACTAATAGTTAAGGTATAACGTACCTACCGATATTTAATTAAAGTAAATATTATAATATAAATAAATAATACATATATAAAAAAGTAAGTAAATACACGCAGTAGTTTTTTAGTTTGACCTGGACATTTTTTAGAAATAAACGTCTTAAACCATTTATTTGTAATTCTTTTTAAAAAATGTTGTTATTACTTCAAAACAAGTAAAAGTTTTTACTTGAGAATTCTGAATGTTGGCTATTAATTCAATACTAACATATTATAAGCAACTTTAAAAAAATAGATATAAAAATCTGAAATGTATCAGTATACTTTGTACATTATTTTACAATAATCACACCTTAAATACTTGAGAACTTTCTAGTGTTTTGCTAGTGATTACACTTAACACTGTCCAGAATCATATTATCGAAGCATATTATTACTTCTTTTCTGAAATTTTAACGCCTATTTTTATCTTTTATGATTACATATCGACATTATATCTTTGTTAACACATTTATAATGTCTAGTAATAAATTGCTTACCATGTTTTATATTATATATGTACAATGTTACTATCATTATTCATTGCATAAAATATTGTGTTCACTAATTTAAGAAATACACCGTGAATGTGTTAAATTGAAGTTCAAGAACAAAAAAAAATATAATTACTCGTTTTAACCACTTTTAAAACGCCTATAATAACATGTTACAGAGTCGCATATCAAAAGCTGCGCTAGAATCCGATGAGAACCTGTTAGTATGCGCGCCTACAGGTGCTGGCAAGACCAATGTTGCCCTCCTCTGTATACTGCGCGAGCTTGGCAAGCACGTGAACGACGATGGCACCGTCAATGTGGGAGATTTTAAGGCTATTTATGTGGCTCCGATGAGATCGCTCGTGCAAGAGATGGTGAGTGGGGAAAAGTGGGGAGAATAGGGCAGGAGTGGGTAAAGATTAAAACGGGAAAAAGTTGGTTAGAGCTAGGTATGGGAATAGATTTTTAGTTAAAAAAATTATATTTTTCTATACGCTTTTACACCTAAGATAAACTCTATCAATAAAGCCCTTTATGTTATTTACCTAAGACACTCCTTCCTATAGCATTAATTTACTTAAAAATCACTTCTATTAAAACGAAAATGATTCTTATTCCACTCAAAATAAGACACATATCCCTAGGTGGGCAACTTCAGCAAACGTCCTTGTACATCTATATCTATCTATCTATATTATTTATCTAATATATAATATTATTTAGGGCTGATTTTTCAATGCTTGGATAAAACTTATTCGTCGAATAATGTATAAAACTACCATTTTAAAAACGTATTCTAATTGCCCGTATTTGACAGTTTACGTGACATTTTAATATTATCGTGTAATATTTTATTGGACGGATAAGTTTTATCCAAGCATTGAAAAATCGGCCCTTAACCGAGAACTGCTCTTACTGTGCTTACAATAAGACACATATTCCCAGGTGGATAACTTCAGTTAACGTCCTTGTACATCTATATCTATACTAGTGGTCCGCCCCGGCTTCGCACGTGGTACCTACATGTTTAAACTATCCTATCTCTCAAGTTGGATCGAACTGCTCATGGTGTGCGAATTTTATTATAATCGGTTAAATGGTTTAGGAGTCATGTCAAGTCAAGTAGAAGATTATCAATATTTATTTATTTCATTTGTTTCAGCTTGTGTTTTTAATATTATTTAACCAAAAATTAATCTTACTGCCCTTACAATAAGACACAAATCCCCAGGTGGGCAACTTCAGCAAGCGCCTAGCGGCATACAACATGAAGGTCTCCGAGTTAACGGGTGACCATCAGCTGACAAGAGAACAGATAGACGCGACGCAGTTGATCGTTTGTACCCCGGAGAAGTGGGATATTGTTACTAGGAAGGGTGAGTGTGGGGGGGATGAGGGACTTTAAAAGGGGAGGGGAAAAACCAAATTGACTATATTATGTATAGTCAAAGTAATGATTTATATTATTTAAGCAGTTTGTGTATTTAAATTTAATGATAGAATCAGGTAAAATAGAAAATTATTGATACATGAAAAAAAAACTTGCTTTTCGAATGATATTTCACACGAAATTCTTACTTAAAAGTCATTAACTTTTCTGAGTTCTTGTATTTTCTAACTTCGTTGAAACGCATGGTATTACAAATTTAAACATTCAGGGGCTGCATTATGACCTCTTATTCCCAGTCAGTTTACGTCGTGAATTGAACTGATTGGCAAATTCATATAATACCATAATTAACCACGGCTGGTTATTGCGAACATAATATGAATTTGCCAGTCAGTTCAATTCACGGCGTTATCTGTCTGGAAATAAGAGCCCCCTGGACTGTATGTAATACATAATATTATTGTTCACTTTAAAATGTAAATATATTATTGATCATAATTATCATAATATAGGTCGTTCTAATTAGCGCGGGTTGGTTTTGCTGACATCTTCTATCGTTGACTTAGTTGCTTAACAAAAACCTTGAAAACGGGGTTAGACTTAGCAGAATTTATATTTATGAATATAATTTTTAGTTTAGTGAACAGACTTTATATTTTTCTTCACCAGGCGGTGAAAGATCCTTCACCAATCTAGTGCGTCTAGTGATAATCGATGAAATACACTTGCTACATGATGAACGAGGTCCCGTGTTAGAAGCGCTCGTGGCGAGAACGCTACGAACAGTCGAACAGACGCAGGAAGCTGTGAGTATAACATCCTGTATAACACTATAAACATCCTGTATAATACAAGAATCACGCTGTATAACATATGAAATACACTTACTGCACGATGAAAGAGGTTCCGTGTTAGAAGCGCTCGTAGCAAGAACGCTACGTACAGTTGAACAGACGCAGGAAGCTGTGAGTATAACACCCTGTATACTTGTATAACACAAGTAACAGTCTGTATAACATAAGAAACACTCTGTATAACACAATAAACACCCTGTATAGCACATGAAATATACTTTACTGTTGAACACCCGATATAATTGTTTCATTGGAAACAATGTGTGATGATGAATTGTATAACACGAAAAAATAATATGTATAATTGTATACCACTACAGTATTTTTCTACAAACATTCTGTATGACCATCTATTACATTTCTTAATCTTGTTTATTTTTTACTGTATACCACACTAGCTGTGCCCCGCGGTTTTATAGTGCTCCGCTCCTGTTGGTTTTAACGAGATGATATATATTCTATAGCTTTTCTCGATAAATGGGCTATCTAACACCGAAATAATTTTTCAAATGTTCAAACAAACAAACAAACTCTTCAGCTTTATAGTATAAAGTACAGTAGCTCTACCATGAGTTTACGCACACGATATCGCTAGCGATTGTAGTAAGCGGTTTGTATAAATTTTCGTACAGCGCCCCTAGTGTGCCTTAGCGGAACTAAAAAGCCTACCAAGAGGTGCAATAGTATACTACAATAGATAACGGGTAAACTATACTACACTCGCTGTAGTAACCATACAATTTTTGCACCATGAGTTCTAATTTGACATATGTCATAGTTTATAACTATTCGACGATAGATACGTCATTCACGGTAAATAATCTCGTGAAAGTTAAGTGAACTACTATTCACGTTTACTATTGTAGTTACGTCAGACGATTTAACTCATGGTAGAGGTACAGATTTCAGTTATACACGATGTTTCTTCTGATACGGCGTGTATAATTGTATATTTTACACACAGGTGCGTCTAGTAGGGCTGTCAGCCACTCTACCAAACTACACGGACGTAGCCGCGTTCCTTCGGGTCAAACCGGAGAAGGGACTTTTCTATTTCGATAATTCTTTCAGGTAAATATAATATTATTGTTAGTGGCTCGCTTATTGTGTTGTTTGCTAAATAAGGGATTAGCTAGGACAAATTGACAAAAATTATTAGGAAACACGCGCATACACACTACTGTGTGTATGCGCATACTCGCAATACGAATACGTATTGTATTTAGTTTAAAATATTGTTCTTTTTTACGTTAATCATGTTATTATTATTTTGTTCATTTTGATGTGTGTGTTTCTATTATGTATTATTAAAAATTAATTTTCTTCCATTTTTGCATTTATATTTTATAATTCTCCGATATTTAAAGTGTTTTTCTATAATTTAAATTACGGGAGATGTAGTTAACAATATGTTTAATATATTTATGACAAAATTAATATGTAATACATATAATATTTGTTATTCTTCTCACATTTCCTTTCCTACCAGGTTGCCTGGCAGAGATTGCTGTGTAGCAATAAGGCCGCCTATTGTGCAAAATTTTTGTACCTCGTTAATTTGTACCACATTTCCTACATTGTTTTGTACAATGAATTGTTATAAATAAAAATAAATAAAATATTATTTTTCAGGCCAGTAGCCCTAGAACAACAATACATAGGTGTGACCGAGAAAAAAGCGCTCAAACGGTTCCAAGTCATGAACGATATTGTATACGAGAAGGCTATGGAACACGCGGGAAGGAATCAGGTAATTAATAATTGAAAAAAAGACGTGGCACTCAGACAAGAAGAGCTATAGAAGCTATGCAATAGCTTAAAAAAAAAACTTGAGCGATGTCAAGGGACATCCGGATGGAACGAAGTGTTAAGTTAGAGAGAGACAGACAGAGAACCACGCGCACGCCGCACAACTCTAGCAAAAAGTGTCGTGACAACTTTTCGTAAGAATTTTTTCCGTCTAGCCTTTCACAACGCGCGATAAAAAACAAATATTGATTTTAGGGCTGATTTTTCAATCGTTGGTTAAAACTTCTTCATCGAATAACGTATTAAACAACTATTTCAAAAATGTATTCTTATTGTCCGTATTTGACAGTTTACGGGTGACATTTTAAAATGTTCGTGTAATACTTTATTGGACGGATAAATTTTAACCAACGATTGAAAAAATCGGCCCTAAATTAATCAATAATTAGTCCTATCTAGATTTTACATATTCGAAAGTACAAAAATTCACATTCAGCTAAAAATTAGTAAAGTTTCGAAACAAACTTTAAATAAAATTTCTAAACTTCCCATCATGGAAAAAAATTGTCAAGGTAAGGATTATTAAGAATTGTATGAGATTTTTTTAAATCGTTTCATTCGTTTCGGAGCTTCTTCATTTCAAACAGACAAACAATCAAATCTCTACTGTCTATAATATTACTTTCTGTAGACTATACTGTTTTTTTTTTTTAATTATTTTTTTTTTTATTTTTCAGATCCTAGTGTTCGTCCATTCTCGTAAAGAGACGGGCAAAACGGCGCGCGCCATACGCGACATGTGCCTAGAGAAAGATACGCTGGGACACTTTTTGAGGTAATTATTCTTGTATGGAATAGATTTTTTTTATTGATTATGTAATTTTGTTTTATTGATTACTTTATTGGTTGTCCTTGGTACGTAACTTTTACTGGATTTGTGGTACTAACTAAAGTATATTTGTTCATTTATTTAGAAAATTCCTATAACCTACATATTAGTAAAATTTCCGTTACTTTTTTAAAGAAATAATATTAAATCTAGGACCAGTAGTTCCTGAGATGAGCGCGTTCAAACAAACTCTTCAGCTTTATAATATTAGTATAGATAACCTTCTTATCTGTACTATCTATACTAATATTATAAAGAGGAAAGTTTTGTATGTATGTATGGTTTTCACGCATAAACTACTGGACCGATTTTGATAAAATTTGGCACTAGATTCAGATAATCTTTAGACCCTGAGAAAGGACATAGGCTACCTTTTATTGCGAAATATGTACCACGGGCGAAGCCGGGGCGGACCGCTAGTAGTTAATATAATATCTTCCACCCACAGAGAAGGCTCAGCCAGCGTTGAAGTGCTGCGTACAGAAGCTGAACAAGTGAAAAACCCGGAGTTGCGCGAACTTTTGCCCTACGGTTTCGCGATACATCACGCGGGCATGAGCAGAGTGGACAGGACACTGGTCGAGGATCTGTTCGCCGATCGGCATATACAGGTTGGTTGACTGACTGACTGACTGATATATTAAGCAGACTACCAAAATTGAAACCGTTCGGACACGAATAATTTGAGCAATATTGGAGCATTCTAAGAAGTATATATTTAAAATTATATACGTATGTTTATCAGCCATTTAGTTTCCATAACACAAGCGAAAGCTTAGTGTGGGATCAGATCGTGCTGTGTGTGAAAATGTCCTGCAATATTTATTATTATTTGACATTTAACGGGCTTGAGGCCCTGCTCACATCTTTATAGTGATTGTTTTTGAAAAAATTGTTATTATTGGTATATAACATTTTGTTTTTTAATTGTATTGTCAAGCTTTAATTGAATTTTGGAAGGGAAACTTCTATAGGAGCGTTGAGAGTAAAATTTAAAGGTCGCGTCATGACAATACCATCAGGTCATGGAGCAAGGCGATTTTGGTACCTTTTTAAATCTTGTCAAAGAAGTTTCACATCTCACACGTGTTTGACGTGACTCTTTTTCGTTTTTTGTTTGTTCTGTCTCGTGGAGGCAAATGTTTATTTCTTACTTACTTGTTTTTTCTAGGTGTTCGTTTCGACCGCGACGCTAGTCGGAGCGGAGGTTCACATCCCACGCTACCGTAATAGTGAATCGGTTTTTTTGACATAACATAAAATGTGTTTTGTGACTTTGATACCAAAAAATGTTTTTTTTCTGACATAACAAAAAATGTGTTTTGTGACTTACCAAAAACTATTATTTATCCCAGGTGCTTGTTTCGACCGCAACCCTCGCTTGGGGTGTAAACTTACCCGCGCATACAGTAATAGTGAAGGGCACGCAAGTGTACAGCCCGGAGAAGGGCAGATGGACGGAGCTGGGCGCGTTGGACGTGCTGCAGATGCTGGGAAGGGCCGGTCGGCCGCAGTACGACACCAAGGGCGAGGGTGAGTGTGTACTGGGGTCACGTGAGCGTGTAATGGCGTCACGTGAGTGTGTCCTGGGGTCACGTGAGCGTGTATCGGGGCCACGTGAGCGTGTACTGGGGTCACATGAGCGTGTATCGGGGTCACGTGAGTGTGTACTGGGGTCACGTAAGTGTGTACTGGGGTCACGTGAGCGTGTACTGGGGTCACGTGAGCGTG
>CAJQZN010042090.1:30756-45453 GCA_907164685.1 Colias eurytheme | reverse complement strand
GTGTGTACTGGGGTCACGTGAGCGTGTACTGGGGTCACGTGAGCGTGTATCGGGGTCACGTGAGCGTGTATCGGGGTCACGTGAGTGTGTTCTGGGGTCAAGTGAGCGTGTACTGGCGTCACGTGAGCGTGTACTGGGGTCAAGTGAGTGTACGGCCCGGAGAAGGGCCGCTGGACGGAGTTTTGTACTTTACTATGTACTTTCTATGCCCCGTGGTTTTTTTTTGCATCTGCATTGCTTATTCGTATTGGTAAAGAAATATGAAAGTTCATTAAGGGGATTACTATGGTCAAAACCGAAAAACACCTTATACATATTGAATTTTGTTGAGGAAACTGTTGGTACGATTGTGTTAAAAAAAATATATGTGATACTCAAGGATATAATTAACAAAGTGTATTGTTTACTTTTCATTTTAGAACGGCCTAAACATAAAAAAATACATACAAATCAACCCCTTTTTTGAACATAAAACGCATTTTGTTAGGAAAACGGCTACATATTTATACATGAAATTTATACCAAAAAATATGTTATGATATTTGTAACAATTTGTATTGATTGTTTTTTCAATTTTCATTATTATCGTTAAATTATCAAGAAAAAACTCGAATTTATAATAAAACCCACATAAAACCTCACCTCTATTGCATATTTTCGACGAAATTTGACGGTGTCAGTTCGACTCGGACGGGGGACTGTACGTGCGGTTTTTTTTGCAAAATAACGCTAAAATTCACCGAATTGAATGTTTTGTTAAATTAAACCAGATTGTAATAGGTATTTACATGAGCAGTTCATGAAACGAAAGTTAAAAATAGGTATGTAAAGATATAAAAACCTGTTTGTAAATTAGTTTTGTTTTTGAAAGGCGTCATTGAATAACATCCAGTGTTGATAATTTTTGACAGTAAAATATTATCAGAAAACACATACCTATAAAACAGTAACCAGACTTTCCCTGTGTCTTGAATATTTTTTAAAAAAGATTAATTGCTGTTCTATCGTATATTTTAAGGGTCCAAAACAATCCAAAGCCGGGAGATACTGACAAAATTTTGGGTCATTTGTAACAGGATGGCGGTTCTATAGTGGTCTTAGTACGCAATGACAAAAAGAAAAATCATGGTCAGAACAGTGGTACGGCAGACTAGTCGCGTGGGCGTTAGTCGAACTCGTCGGATAAATTACGGAAGGCAAACGATTTGTAACACAAAAATTTTAGGATTTACCGATAGCCCATAAAAAAGAAGTAGGCGGTAGTGTCATGCCATACTTTTCCGGTGTAATTTACAGCCCACAATACCGACGTGAATGCGTTGATTTAAAAAAAATCAACCATTTGTACCAGGCTAATTTTTGCACAGGTAATCATCGTCCAGTAGCCATGTACAAAAATCGCCATGCCATACTTTTCAGACAGTTCCAAATGGTCGCCATACAGCCGAAAATCAGCATTTTTTTTATATTGTACAAAATCATTTAATTTTATATTATTGTATAAAATCGTAGGAAAGTCAAAACTGACATACCTAAACGTATAGCAACATTTTTTAGCCGACGCCATTATAGGACGAAATTCTCAATTCAACTGAATTTTTTGTTGGTTCCGTTACCTCCGCACTTTTAACTGGGTGAACCGATGATTTCTTCTACACTAATATTATAAAGAGGAAAACTTTGTTTGTTTGTTTGTTTGATTGTAATGAATAGGCTCATAAACTACTGGACCGATTTTAAAAATTGTTTCACCATTCAAAAGCTACATTATCCATGAGTAATATAGGATAGGTTTTATCCCGGATTTTCCACGAGAACGGGAACTATGCGAGTTTTTCTTTGAAACCGCGGGCGGGGCCGCCGGCGGAAAGCTAGTGATTCATAAAAATATAAATTATATAACAATAATTCCTTTGCAGTGACTCTCCGAGGAAAAAAGAAATAGATTCGTGTTACAAATTTTAAAATCATACATAGAACATTTCCATCGACAAGGTTTTCTGGTATTTATAATCTACCGCCTTATAATTTATAATCTACAACTTAACCCCCCTCCAGTTGGTTAGTTGTCAGTCGATCGCTTACTTAGGGTGTCTTCCGTTATGCACTGCGACCACTGTAAGGTGTGACGTCAATTGAGTATTTGAATTAAATTTTTTTTTGTGATAAATGGAAAGATTATATATTAGTTTTATAACAAAACTGTTTTTATTTTTATTTTTTTTGCAATAATTCAAAAGTTATTTCAAAATAAAAATTAGTCTTTGAATCCAGTACCGAAGACACGCCGACAACTCCCGAAGCGTCACCTGACCGCGTGTGACGTCATAATGTTAGTTTTCACTTTTCACTCATTGCAGTTGATAGAAAAATAAATATAGTTTGAAAAACTAAACAGGATAATAAGATAAATTCATGAAATTATTGTATTGTTACCGGGTTTTTATAAGTATACAAAATTTAAATTTTAATCCGTCTGTTTATAGTGGGTCTAAATAGAATCGAAAGGAGAATTGGTTACATACAAACATATGTTTTAAGCTGATCCTGGCGATCCTTATCAGGATAAATTTATGATATTATTGTATTGTCATCGGACCTTGATAAGTGTTCAAAATTTGAACAAAATCCGTCGGTTTTAAGTGGGTCAAAATCGAGTCGAAACTTCGAAAGGAGTCGGTTACATACAAACATACAGGTGAAGCTAATAAAAGCGTGTTAATAATAAATACAGTGTTTTGATCTATTTAATTTTTTTGTCATTATTAAATTACATATTAATTATATTAATTGTTAATTATATTATTTAAATTTATATAAAAAATGGCGAACCTCAAAAGTTATCGTTTTGTACCATTATGTACGAATACTACAAAGGCAACTCCTGACAAAAATCGGTGATCATAAATATATCAACATCAAGAATATTATTCGTAACTAACTAACTAATTCGGAACCAACTAACAAATCGTATGTAAACGCTATGTACTGCAGTTAATAATAGCTATAACATTATGACGTCACAATTACTGTGGTGACCAGTCATGGCGCGTTTTTAGTCACGTGATTCTAACTTAAATTTCATCAATTTTTAATTGCTTATAATTAACGGAAAAATTGTTTTTTGTAAGTTATTTGCATTAAATATCAATATTATTAATAATAAAGTTTCAAAATACATAAAAAAATCAATAATTTTTTTTTATTCAAATACTCAATTCAGTATACTGTGAAGCCGTTCCTTTATAGCCAGTTATACTGGTTACGATTTAAAACGGAACGCAATCCAGTATACTGTCAGCCGCATTTTTTGACGCAGCATTCAAATGAGTGTATTAAAGTTTTCTAGAACATAAAAATAAACTGTTTTGGAGTACTGTCCAATTAAAAATATTTTAATTAATATTAATTGTAAATTGAATTTATAATATAATAAAAGTAAGTACTTTTTCATAAAAAAGAACTTTCAGCTCCTATTGAACATTTTCAACACAGTCTAATAAAGTTAATTTTTGCAATTCTTCCATTGTTTTATTTATTAATCCAAACTAATTACAGAACTTTAAAATTTTCTGATTATACTGTAGCTTTGTATAAGACGTAAGGCACTCGAGTGGTTTTGACTGATCATATTACTTGCTCTGTGGACTGATCACGTGATCAAAGTACTGCGAGTACCTTACCTCGAAAACGCCAGTGCTCACAGTAGAATATGGCGGCGATTAATGACGTCATAAATTTCCCTAGGGTACTGCGGCAGTATACTGGCAGTCCATAACGAAACGAATTTTTCTACAGTGATAGCACTGTGCAGTGGTTGCAGTGCATATCGGAAGACACCCATAGGCTTACATTTTTTGAAGAGACAATCAGCGAGCCAATTGATCTTAAACAGCCGACCAGTGCGGTCTATAAGTGCCATAGCCGTGCCTTGTGATTTATGTAAGATTTAAGAAAACTATCAAGTGAATGTACCAAGTGAAGGAATAATAAAATATGAATTGTGATGAAGGCGTTTTTATGCTACAACCCAACATTCAAATTAGGATTTAAAAAATTAACCCCGAACTAACTACAAAATACATAACAAGTCGAAAAAAACGTGATTTCTTGTCCGTTCCCCTATTTTTTTCGGTGTGTGTAGGTTGCATGCATATATTCCTACTAGGTATGAAGAGATATACAGAGAACGCTAAATACATTTGCCTGGTCAACATTACCATTCGATACACCATGACATGGTAGAGGCCGTTCTATAGAATTACGTCAAATAATGTACTCCATCTTTTATATCTCTGTAGGTGAGATGTTCTCCACCCTAGCCATCATCAGGTCTCCAGAATATAGTAGAGTCCGTGTTGAATAAAATTAATTTCTAAATCGGTGTTTTCATAACTGTTCCCCACTCTAGAACTTATAATTAGGTTTAGGTTTAGGTTTAGAGACATTTATTTTCAAAGAATTTTACAATTCACTTATTCTAAAGTTTCACAGTATTTTACAAAGTTGTACACCTTGACAAAAAAAATTAAAAAATTTGCGGGTGAGTGGAGATTATTTTGTGCAATAATATCGTCTTATGACGGTATGGCTGTGTTCGTGAGGAATGTTTACACGGATATAAAGCAACTAAATGTGACATCGATTGCATGAACTAAAATAAATATTAATTGTAAGTTTATTTAAAAATTAGAGATTAAATAGTAATTTAGTGTTGATTTAGCTATTTAAAGTAATTTAATTAATACAATCTTGTTTTTTTTTTTTTTTTAAATATGTATAAGTATAATAATTCATAATATGATGTAATGATTTTTACTCTTTATTTTAAAATAATCATAAAATATATACTTTTTATGTTATATTTAACACTTTATATTAGTTATATTAATTTATTTTTTGAAGTAATTTTACTTTTGATTTTTTTTTAAACTAGGTAAGTAAGTATGTGATCGTTGTTATTTTTATTTATATTGCTGATTTTATTTTATTCACTTATATTTTTAAGTTGTAATTTGTATACACGATAGTTATTTCAGGGCATATTTTCATTTTGTAGTATATGAAGTTTTAATTTCTTTTTGAATAATCCTAATGATTTTACTTGTTTTATATCTGTAGGTAGGCTATTATATATTTTAACTCCGTCATGAAGTAAATTTTTTGAGCCATAGTAGGTACGGGCTGGATGGATATTTAGGTGGTCAATACATATATTTTGTCGTAGATTAGAATTTCGCTTCCTCTTAGTTAAAGTGATATCTGTATGAATTTCCTTATTAAACAATTTTCGTATCAGAATACAAGTATTATAAACGTAAATTTGCGAAATATCCATTATTTTAGTGTCTTTATATATTTTCTTTGTTGGAGTGAGATAATTATAGCAAAAAAGGGTTTTTATTAATCTATTTTGGGCTATTTGTACTTTGTTCATGTTAGTTTTAGCGGATGTTCCCCATATCGGTATTAGATAATCTAAGTGGGATTTAATTAAGGAGTTATAAATTGTATATCGAACAGTATTTGGAAGACATTTTGAAAATCCTCTTAATGCACCAGACAATGAAACTATTTTTTTCCTGACTTTTTCAATATGCGGTTTCCAGGTCATATGACTATCCAATACTAGACCCAGATATTTTTCTTCATTAATCTGTTTAATTTGTTGATTATTTATAAAAAGAGGGGCATGTGTTGGAACTTTTTTAGATTTAGGTGAGAATATAATATAATTAGTTTTTTCAACGTTAATTGTCAGTAGATTATTTTGTAGCCAAGTGTTAAGGAGGGTCATATCGTGTTGAGCTTCCGATATCAAAGAGTGTATTGACTGTCCATAGTAGAATAGGCTGGTGTCATCAGCATATAGACTTATGTCACCTTTGAAGGGAAGCTCATATACGTTGTTTATATATACTAAGAACAAAAGTGGACCTAGAATAGAGCCTTGTGGTACTCCATAACATATCGGCAAGGGATCACTTTGACATGATCCAATTTTGACAATTTGACAACGGTTTGCGAGGTAGGATTTAATTAATTCATGTGCTGTTCCCTTGATACCAATGCATTGAAGTTTTGTTAGCAACAAGTCATGGCTCACGGTATCAAACGCTTTTTTTAGGTCCACAAAAATGCCAACCGCGATATTTCTATTGTCTAAATTACTAATAAGTTTTGTTATAAGATCTGACGTGGCTGAGAGAGTATTGGATTTGGGACGGAAGCCGTATTGTTTCTGATAAAGAAAGTTGATTGAGTCAAGGAATTTTTTTAATTGAGTATGCAAGACCCTTTCAAAAATTTTTGATATAACAGATAGGACAGAGATTGGTCGGTAATTGTTAGGGTCTGTTTTGCTACCAGCTTTAAATATAGGTACGACTTTAGCAATTTTTAGAGAGTTTGGAAATGTTCCTTCTGATAGACATTTATTTATACAACACGCTAGATCATGGCTTATCAAGTCTTTGATACATTTTAAGGCTTTAACGCTAATGCCATCTAACCCTGAGCTGGTATTTGAGTTTAGCGAGTTAATAATGTTTTTAACTTCCTCAGCGTTAGTGGGATTAAACTGGGTGAATGAATTTTTGCTATCTAATGTCACATTAAGTTGATAATTCTGGGTTTTAGGAATTTGATTTGCTAAAATCGAGCCAACCGAAGCAAAGAACATATTAAAACACTTACAAATTTCCTTTTCATCACTTATTAAGCCGGTAGGGGTATTGATCTGTGGAATGACAGTATCCTTTATGCTATTCCTAGATAACGAGTTTATAAGGCTCCACATTTTCTTTGGTTGTTTGAGAACTTTATTAAATTCCTTTGTATAATATTCGTTTTTTGTTTTCTGTATTTTTGCAGTTACTTGATTTCTCTTTTTTTTAAACTTCTGTTCAATGCATTTATTATCTTTGTTCATTTTGTGCTCGTAGTAAATTTGATTTCTGTCGTTGATTTCTTTAATGATATCTCTGTGTATCCAGTCTTGTCTTGGTTTGTTGAGTATTTTTGATTTTATGACTTTGTTTTTATTGATTGCTTCTTTTAATCTTAATTCCATTTGTGAATATTCTAAATTGTTATTGTAGATAGGGTTATTTTTTATGTATAAGTATAATTCATTGTAATTTAGTGCTTCATATTCTATTTTTTTAAATAATTCAGGTTTATATTTTTTTACTTCTAAAAATATCTGTTTATGATCTGACATTGCTGATTCAACAATGGCAAGGTGGAAATCGTTTTGTTTCACATTTGTGGCTACATGATCTAGAATTGATTTTGTCGTATTGGTTTCTCGTGTACAGTATGTTTCATCAATCTTGTTTAGTAGTTGGAAGCCATTTATCTCAACCAAGTCCTTGTAGGTATTATTAGTCCGATCCAAGTTTAATAAATTTATATTGAAATCACCAAATATGATGGCTCTGCTACTTTTTTGAAGTTGTATTCCAAAGGTTTCGAAAAAATTTTGTAGTGTAACTGGATCCGGTTTACGATATATAGCACCTATGTCCAATGAATAGTTATAGAGGTGGACCCAGAGATAATGGTTATCAAGTAATACTAGATCGTGACATTGATTGTGTTGGAGATTATTGTGGACAAATATTGAGACCCCACCTCCTCTACTATTTGACCTGTGATTATAATAGTGCTTATATCGTGGAAGTTGGAGTCGTTCACCTTCATCCTTTGTTTTGATCCAAGTTTCAGTCAATATGATTACGTGTATTGTATATTTAAATGACTCTATCACACATCTCAGTTCATCTAATTTACCTGGTTTAACAATACTACGTACATTTGCATACATAAATTTCAGAGATTTATTCGAAAATTTAATTTCACCATAGTTATTGGTTAGTTGGTATGTCAGGTTATCGATAGTCGGGTTGGTTAAATCTTCTGTTCTTTTAGATTGATCTAGTTTTTTGAATCCGTTTCAACGATTTTAGGGATGCCTTTAATATATTTTATACTTAAGTTTTTTATTCCCTCGTCCGTTTTTTGTTTGAGTTCATCTTTTAGAAGTTTTAGGTATGCTCGTTGCTGTGGAGTTTGGTCGGAATAAATCCCAATTTCTTTTCTACAATTTTTGTGCTTATTTCTTAAAATTATTTTAACTGGTTCTTCTGTTGAAAAACATACTTTTAGTGGTCGACATTTGTTCGGTATGAATTTTCCTAGTCTTATTGTTGCTACTGGATCTGGGCTACACGGTATTATGTTTTTTAGAAATTGTATTACATTTTTAGTGTCAGAAGCTTTTCTTGTTGTTGTCTCGACAGCGTCACATTCAGGTAAGTTTGTAATTATTAAATTTTTGCTACGTTTTTGACGCTCATGTATTTCAAATATAATCTCTTCCTGGTTTGAAGCTTGCTCGAAGTTATTTATGTGGAGCGGTAGGTCTTTTAATTTAGTCTCAATACCATTAAGTCGTATTTCGGTATCAGAGTTCTTATTTAGAAGCAAATTAACATTAGTTTTAAGCGAAGTCTGCTCCATTTTCAGCGTTTCTAGTGACAGTTTCGTTTCAGACATCTCTTGTTTAATAGACGAAATGTCGCCTGAAATTTTATTCATGAACTCTCTTTGGTTTTCAGATAAAGCAGACATCATATCCATCATCCGGGACATTTGTTTGTTTAATTCACTTAACTGATTTTTGATCAATTCATCATCGTCTTTAAATTTTCTTTTATGCCGAAAAGTTACTTGCTGATCAAGGGGCTTTTCACTAGACACATTAATTTGAGGGTCACTATGCACAGAAACCATGCCACTTCCAGTAGGTGATCGCAGTACGTTCATTGTAGTTGTAACGGATAACACGGTGTGCACGTCCACTCGGTAAGACGGTCGGCGCGCGAGTCCTTTATTATCCAATTACTTGCTTAGTCATCTTAAGGTCTCCAGAATGGGTCATGTAGTAGAGACTTTGCTTATAACGGTTAATGTTGAAAGATGAGTCTTCCTACATTACATTTACAACATACATAGTACACAATATTTACTATTCATAAATGTAATATGTTAGATACTGCCTCTCAGAGAAAACATAAATTAGGTAGAAAACACTAACACATTACGATACAATACGATACATTTTACAATTCCATAATCTTTGGTCACTTTTACTTCAACAATGATGTATATTATAGAGGGCGGTTAAAAAAACAAATTCAAATATAGTGACAGAATCATTAAGGTCGTTGAACCATGTAATTGCCTTAAGATGCAGAGCTCTTTTTGGTTTTGTAAAACTCAGAAATTACTTGTTTACATTTTATTAATGTACTTATTCATCCCTCGTGTATGTTCAACAAATAAATAAAATAAATATTACTGTGTTTATAAAATTTGTAATATGAAGGTTTGGCTAATAATTGAGCTAATATGTAATTTTAATAAACCCTAATTGCAATTTTCAGGTATTCTGATAACTAACCACTCGGAGCTGCAATACTACCTGTCGCTGCTGAACCAGCAGCTGCCGATCGAGTCTCAGCTTGTCAGCAAGCTGCCGGATATGCTGAACGCTGAGATCGTGCTCGGTTCAGTGCAGAGTGTGAGGGATGCTGTTACTTGGCTCGGTGAGTGGGGTATGGGGCAAGGGGCAGGGGGCAAGTATCATGGGTTAGAGGCAGACATGTGATATGGGGTAAGGGGGACATGTGATACGCGTGACGTGGGATATAGGGTAGACCTGTGACGTAGGGAATGAGACAGACGTGTGACGTGGGTCATGGGGCAAGAAGTAGACGTTTAAGGAGGGGTATAGGGCCAGGGGCAAATGTCGTGGGGCAGGGGAATGACATGGGGCAAGGATTAGACCTTTATGAAGGGGTAAGAGGCAAGGGGCAGACGTGTTAATTGGGGCAGACGATTAACAACATTCTCTTAATATTTACTCAGTAATAAGTACTAATTCTCCCCGACTCTATTCTTAAGAAATTTTACTTTCCCATAATTTTGCGAATATTTTCTTTATATTCCTTTAAGGGCTGATTTTTCAACCCTTGGTTAAAACTTATTCGTCGAATAATGTATAAAACTACCATTTTAAAAACGTATTCTAATCACCCGTATTTGACAGTTTACGTGACATTTTAATATTATCGTGTTTTACTTTATTGGACGGAAAAGTTTTAACCAAGCATTGAAAAATCGGCCCTCAATGTACTTGTTAAATAGCGCATCGCTTTTTTCTCCCTTTAACAAATTGGTTCTATTTTTCACTACATAGTATAAAACAAAGTCGCTTTCTCTGTCCCTATGTCCCTTTGTATGCTTTAATCTTTAAAACTACGCAGCGGATTTTATTTTTTTTAATAGATGGAGTGATTCAAGGGGGTGGTTTTAGTATATAATTTACTAGCTTACTGCCCGCGGCTTCGCCCGCTTTGTCTAAAACCTAATCAATTATATACTAAAACCTCTTGAATCACTATCTATTAAAAAACTGCATCAAAATCCGTTGCGTAGTTTTAAAGATTTAAGCATACAAATGGACATAGGGACAGAGAAAGCGACTTTGTTTTATACTATGTAGTGATTAGGTTATTTTATTATAACCCCAAATTCCACAGGTTACACATACCTATATATACGGATGCTGCGACAGCCCGCGCTCTACGGGATCCCCGCTGAGAAAATGCAAGATGACAACTTGTTAGAGTTGCACAGAGCCGATTTAGTGCACACGGCCGCTAGTTTGTTGGACAAGTGAGTGCTTTTTGTTGTGTTTTTGCACTTATATGATATGTTATATAACTCGATTATTTAATTTATCCTCTGAATAAAAATTATAAGGTCTAACGAAATAAAAATTTGCCTAGGGATACCAAAATCGTCGCCTTACTCCATGACGTGACGGTATCGCCATGACGCGACTGAAATTGAAAAATATAAAAATGAAACCCGTTTCGCGTTGTCACGGCATCCGATAATTCTTAACCGATAACCGATTTCGATAATTCTTTTTTTATTATATTCCTTGAGGTACGACGATGGTTCTTATGTAGAGAAATCGTAAATATGTAGCACGGGCGAAGCCGGGGCGGACCGCTAGTTGATTATATTAACTGAATTTTTAGACCGAGCTATTTTTTCGCACGAGGAATTGGGCTTTGTGTTTTTTTTTTTTGCAAAAATGCATTATCACCACGATATTACAATTTTATTCAAAAACTGGTGCCTACCAAGTGCCAAGTGGTCCCATTCAAATTTGACTTAGTTCGGACAATTTGAAAGCAATTTTTCGTTTTTTTGTTTAATAAAATTAATAAATATTTATACATTCTTGCTCTCTTTTTCCAGGGCTGGACTAATAAAATACGAGCGCAAATCGGGCCACTTCCAACCGACCGAACTGGGGCGTATAGCCTCACACTTCTATTGTACATATGAAACTATGCAGAACTACGGGCAACTGTTGAAACCGACCCTGGGCGAAATAGAACTGTTCCGTGTGTTCTCGCTGTCGGCTGAGTTTAAGAATATCACTGTGCGGGATGAAGAGAAATTGGAACTGCATAAGCTGATGGAAAGGGTAAGTTTGGTGGCCAGGGGACTGATGCTTCTCTATACTAAAGTACTAGCGGTCCGCCCCGGCTTCGCCCGTGGTACCTTCATGTTTAAACTATCCTATCTCTCAAGTTGGATCGAACTGCACATGGTGTGCGAATTTTATTATAATCGGTTAAGTGTTTTAGAAGTCCACTGAGGACAAACATTGTGACACGAGATTTATATATACAGGGTGTCCCACTATTGGTATACTAAGCGCGAAGGAACTTGTAGTTTTGCATACACTGATCACGTAAAAAATACTTTTAAAAAAAATTACGTCCAAAATTTTTTGCTAAATTTTTCCTGAAAATCCATGTTTTCTTCTCTAGCTTCGCGCAGCTGGCATATACCGCTTCTCTAATATGAGCATTTTATCTATGAAAACATAATCTTAAACGATAGCTCACGTGCTGGTGGCAAAGTTGGGCGGCTCGCTTGTTATGGGTGTACACATAGAGTTTTAAGAATTCATCTATTTGAAAAAAAAAATGCGTCTGGAATTTTTTAATTATTTTTTACGTACTCAACGTATGCAAAACTATAACCTCCTTTGAGCTTAGTATACCAACAGTGGGACACCCTGTATAGTCATTTTAATGTTTGACAGTGCAACAAAATTCAACAATGTAACCTAGTAACGACAGCATAAAATAATATATTATTTCTGCACATTTGCTTAACTTTTGCACGCCTCATAAGCGAAGCGTTGAGGTGGGTACTACTGTCACTTCGCGCAAAACATCTGATTTTTCAAACTTAAAATGTCTTTATGTATCATACATTGCACTTGTAAGATAATACATACACACACATATTAAGAAAAAACACTATTGTTAACATTCATGATATTTTTGATGGCATTTTTGTTATTTAAACTAGTTAAAAAACAGTTTAAAAAAGTTCTGTCTTGGACGTCCGTGTGTCTGTATGTGCGGAGGATTTTCTTGTTAACACGATAGCGACCGAAATACTTTACTAATCGAGTCTTTTTTTTTTCTCTTACGCTTGAGTATGCTCAGGAATAGAACCCTTTCATTTTTCAGGGTCTGATTCGATGTGGTTTAATTGTTATTAAATAAACAAAAATAATAATTAATAAATAATTATTAAAAAAAAATTATGAGGCGTGCACTTTTGGATTTTCCAAATTTATTTTCAATTACGATTACATATTTATAGTAGTAATGACCGATACGAGTAATTTTAAGATTTAATTTGACTAATGTAAATTGTGTTAAAAAAAATCTGCAATTTACAATTTCTCAATAATTGTGTAGATTTTGTACATATTATTGAATGTGAGCCTTATAAACTGTTATTTTTATTACTTACCTGTATTCTTTCTAAGAAATTCTCTAAACAAAAAACAGCAACAAACATAAATAATTGTCTAAACATGATTATTAAAATGAATTTATCATTCCCCAGGTACCAATACCCATAAAAGAGAGTATAGAAGAGCCATCTGCCAAAATTAACGTGCTGTTACAAGCGTATATATCGCAGTTGAAACTTGAAGGTTTCGCGTTAATGGCCGACATGGTATACGTCACACAATCTGCGTGTAGATTGCTGCGGGCTATATTCGAGATTGTGCTGCATAGAGGTGAGTGCCAGGAGACTGACTGGATTTATTAGATGTATACGTCACGCAGTCTGCTTGCAGGGGACTGCTTGTAACATTGGAAAGGGGACTGATTAATAGCGTAGTTTTCTGCTTATATTGTGGTGCTCCTGTTTGTAAATGTTCGACATGAATTTGCAAGTGAGTGCCAAGGGAATGATTGGCTAAGATTATTTTTTATTTTACTAAAAAGAATAATCACGTTTACCGATTAAATTAAACATATACAGTGGAATCCGTTTATAATGACATTGAATCAAACACGGACGTCATACAAAGCATTTTGTAGAAAATAAACAATCTCCTGTTTTTGTTAGTATTTAATACAGAGAAACACAAGATAAAAAGTAAAACAACTAAAACCCAACTACGACAAAAAACGACGCTGAAAAAGTATAAAACAAAAGTTAAATTGATGAACTAATAAAGAAGCTATGAACGAAAAGATGTGAATTATATATGCAATCAGCCCATGAATACAGGTAAAGTCACAAGCAAATGCTAGTAATATATATATATTCAAAATGTGCAAGTAAAAAGCTTTCAAATGATACCAAACACGGCATATTTATCTTAACTTTATTTTTTTACTCTGTATGTTTTGTCCGCTAGAGGGCGCCACATTAGATTTTGTGAAACCCCATATAGCCTATAACCAGCAGACAATTAAGACGCTTCTAATGATATGTCATTTGTCGAATTCTGATAAGTAGTTTAGAAGTTACGAGGGAACAGATGAACATACATACATACATACATACATACATACATACATACATACATACATACATACATAGCCTGTCAAAATCATAACCCTCCTTTTGCTTTGCCGTAGTCGGGTAAAAATAGAGATGCGTACACATTGAGACTCAAAACAAACAAAAATAATTCATTTCGGTCAGTATAACCGGACAATTCATTAAAAATTGGTCTGAATAAACAATATGTCACTATAAACGAAGTCATTTTATCCGACTTTTATTAAGAATTTTATATGAAAACCAAACTTTGCTGTGTGATACGTCATAATAAGCGGTTGGTCAATATAACCGGAGTCATAATAAAAGGATTCTACTGTATTTCAAAGGTTTATAATATTGTCATGTTTTTAATTATGAATTTTATTTTTTTTCAAAGTCGGAAAAAAAGATAAAACAATATTGCTAGATGAATGAATGTATATTGATGACAATTTAATTGCTATTGTAGAGCCATTTTAATAGGCAACATTTGACAGTTCAACAAAATTCAACAACGTAACCTAGTAACCACGACATAGAATAACATGATATTTCGTTTTGTTAAAACTGCACATTTGTTTAACTTTTTTCAATTACGATTATGTATAAATTATTATTATAAATATGTATTTATAATAATAATAACCGATACAAGTAATTTTAGGATTTGATTTTACTGATAAACCAGGATAAACCATTCTGATTTAAAGAACTGACGTCGCTACAATTTTGTGTCAATAAACC
>CAJQZN010042090.1:18708-30356 GCA_907164685.1 Colias eurytheme | reverse complement strand
GTATAACTTGGACATTTTCACTCAACCAAAGTCGGTACAAGAATGCTCCGCAACTGTAGACGACCGTTATTTATAGGACGATCAAAACTACTATTCGAGTGGTGTGACTGTGTGAGTCAGCGCAGGTTATTTGTGTTGTTTTGATCGTTATTTTGAATATGACATGAAATATTATTATTTGATAATTAAATGATTATTAATTTTTATCCATTTGATTATTATTAAAATAATTAAGTTCATCAATTGATTTACTTTTAAAATATAATTTTATCGTTAAATAAAACACGCTATCCATATATGTATTCATTTTAAGACATTCATTCGTCATATCCAGGTGGATAGCAGCAGAAACCCAGTTGCCCGTGTCGTTCCGACACCTCATCTTACCGGAGAAGAACCTACCGCCCACGGAACTGCTCGACTTGCAACCGTTGCCGATATCAGCGCTGAGAAACAGCAAGTACGAGGAGCTGTACGCTGACAGCTTCCCGCAGTTCAACCCGGTGCAGACTCAGGTGGGTTTTAATATAGGAGACTAGCTGTGCCCCGCGGTTTTACCCGGTAATTAGTATACTTCTATACTAATATTATAAAGGGGAAAGGTTTATAATTATGTATGTATGTATGGTTTTCACGCATAAACTACTGGACCGATTTCAAAAATTCTTTCACCATTAGAAAGCTGCATCTTCACTGAGCAACATAGGCTATATTGCATTTTCAAAAAAACCCGCACCCCCTTGTGTGGTATCGTTGAAAAGGTCAATATAAATGAGGCAGAGTTTCCATACAACACTTTTTTATCAGCTTTACCATTTGCGAGATATAGCCCGCCAAACTCGTTAACACGGTAATTTCTAAAGTCTTGGGCCTATAAACTTCAAATCACTCACGTTAATAAAGTGGCGCGCGGCGGAAACTCGAAAATTAAAATTGTTTTTGGTATCTTATGGTGAACAGCGCAGTGGCAAAACATGACTACGGAACCCTACTTTATGTGCGGTCCAACACGCACTTGGCCGGTTTTATTTTTAGATTTATTTTTTAAATAATTATTTTGCTCGCCAGGTCTTCAACGCAGTATACAATTCGGACGAGAACGTGTTCGTCGGAGCGCCAGCCGGCTCCGGCAAGTCTGTGATAGCGGAGCTGGCGCTGCTCCGGCTGCTGTCCAGCTGCTCCGGTGCAGCAGCGGGCGCTGCTCCGCGCGCGGTGTACCTGCTGCCGCGGGACGCGCTCGCGGATATTGTGTACGCGGACTGGTACCATCGGCTCGCGGCCAGGTTCGGTCTGAAGGTAATTTGCAAATTTTGCAAGTAATTTGGTAGGTTTTGGTAGATTTTCCAGGGATTTTGGTAGATTTTCAAGATTTGGTAGGGTATGGTAGATTTCCAGGGATTTATTATCTGTGATTAAATATATTTAACTTTGTTTCAGGTGGTACAGTTAACAGGCGAAACGGCGACAGACCACAAACTGCTGAACAAAGGGCAGATTATTATTACGACAGCTGATAAATGGGATGTGCTGTCTAGGCGGTGAGATATTACTTATTTAATTTAAAATTTACTTTGTTTATTGATAAACATACAAAGACAGATATATGAAAAAAATCTTATTAACTAAAGATATATGAAAATGCCTCCTTATAGTGTTTTCACTGTGAACATATAATATTATTTTTGCCAACACCCGTATGAGAGACGAAGAAAAAATAATCGATAGTTAATATTTATCATGCGTACATAAAAGATAGAGGTAAATACGTATTTGCAAAATCTTTACACATCAACATTCTTGTTTGTTCAATAGCAATTTTTTGACATTCATTTTGTTAGTAAATAAGAAATGAAGTATAATTTAATAATGTCCCATTGTTGTCTTTTTAAAAATAATTTTGTGAAAAAAAATCAAAATATCTATCCTATTTTTGTTATTGTTTTTCATTCGATTCTCCGAGCTCAATCGAAGGTGCGTTGTACACCATGATATTTTTTGTGTTTAAAAAAATAAAAAGTGTTCGAATATTGCAAAAAAAAACATTTAAAATTATTCATTGGAGATATTTTAACTTTTATTTGATTTAATAGTGTTCAACTTTCCGACAAATCTCAATTTTATTTAAACATCTTTTTTGAATGTCTAAAAATAACCATATCTTGAAATAACCTCTTCAAAAAACTTGCACACACACAAAAGTAACTCATAATAAATTGTCTTGACCCTAAACAGATAATTTAAAATGTTAAGAAATTTATTTTTTAAATTCGACCCCGTGTTCTTCGAGTCCCGCCTCGTGATTGTTTTTTTTAATTCTTTAAAAATTTATCATTTATTATTTGTATGCTATAAAACTAAATATCCAATGGAAAATTTATTTCCCTCCGCAGTTGGAAAGTGCGCAAATCAGTGCAAAGCGTGTCCCTACTCATAGTGGACGCGCTACAACTGCTCGGCGGCGAGGAGGGCCCGGTGCTAGAGGTTGTATGCTCCAGGATGAGATATATCGCTTCGCAGATTGGTGAGTTTAATTCTTTTTTTTTTATTTATTTATCTAAAAAAATACATGTAACATAAATTGGCATGCCAAAAACCACACAGAAAATAATGATCCATTATACAGAACTTAAACTAATTACAACAACCGAGTTTAACAACAACAGAGTTAACAACAGAGTTTAACATATAGTATAAGTTTAAATTCCTGCATATCAGTGTATCACAGTATAAGTATACAGATACAACCAGTAGGGAAACTTCATACAAACGTTCGAAATGGCTCACGCATACAAGTAAGCGTGTTTACGAGAATCGTAAGGGCATTCATATATCTGTCAAGTGTCACAATACCCTTACGTTTCTCGTAAACACGCTTGCTTGTGTGCGTGAGCCATTCGGAACATTTTTATGAAGTTTCCCTACTGGTTGTATCTGTATATTGTGATATAATAGATTAGATTGATTCTCAACATCGAGAATAACTTATTTTTGACGTGACAACGTCTTATAATTCGATAGAGCCGGATGCACGCACGAAAAAACATGACTTATGCGGCGTTACCTCGCTCTGAGGCGTTCCGAAAGGCTCGAAGTACAAGCAAGCGAGAGCGCGGAACGAGCGACAGAGAAGCACAATCGGCCTTAAGAAGTTGTCACGTTCGACTATCGTCAGTAAACCGACTTTACAGACAACCAATTTTTTTTTCTTATTTCCCAGGTCGTAGCATCCGCATAGTGGCTCTTTCCCTCCCACTAGCAGACGCAAGAGACGTGGCCCAGTGGTTGGGCTGTAACGCAAATGCTACCTTCAACTTCCACCCCAGTGTGAGACCGCTGCCTCTGGAGTTGCATATACAGGTGTGTGGTTGTACACTACTACTCAACAGACTACTCTACTACTCTATTCTCTCTAGTGTAGAGTAGTATAAAGAAGAGATTAAAGTGTTTAAACTCAAACGCAAAACTATTTATTACTAAGAAGATTGCTTGTAAGTACCCATAGATCTTAAATAGAGCGCTTCTGATAATAATTCTTTGACCCGTTAAAATTGAGTTATTTTTTTGATTCAACCAAACAAACTCCGAAAATATACTTTTAACTTCTTCTAGCAGTAGAAAACTTCCAACACCCGAAAATTGTAATCTAAAATGCTATCGCATAACTTTTCCAACCATAGAAAAGGCCGGGTTATATCCCACTACCCCTGCCTATAGATATAGTTCAGAACCCAAAACCAACAAAAAAAAGACGGGTTGCACTCCGGGAGTGCCGGCAGAAGTGAAAACTTGATTATTAACGTTGAGCATGTTTGATATCCATCCGTCTTACGCTTTTTCGATCAGGTCACGCGTACTGACGCGAGTTTAAGATTTTATACCCATTACAGAAAAAGTGCTCAACGCCGCAAAAGAAGTTTTCACTTCTAAAATAACAATGACGTTCTCATACACATTACGATCATCCAACAGAATACAAAATTAAATAATCTCTTAAAATTCCAGGGCTTCAATATATCCCACGCGCCATCCCGGCTAGCCGCTATGACGAAACCGATCTACAACGCGATATTGCGTCACGCGGGAACCAAACCCGCGGTCGTGTTTGTACCGTCACGAAGACATTCACGATTATTGGCAGCTGATTTGTTGGCTTTGGCTGCAGCGGCAGGAAGACCGGGAAGGTTCCTGCATGCAAGGCCAGATTTGGTTCAGCCGTTTTTGGCGAAGATTCATGATAAGGTGAGCTCTATCTCTCGTGTACTCATGTTTGATAGCGTTGGCTGAATTAGTAGGACGACTGGTCAGTTCTTGTACGTGGGGCCAAATTTGGTACAGCCGTTCCTTGCGTTTTTTTCACATTCTAATTTTCAACGTGTGTTAGAGTTGACTCTGCAATCCGTAGGCTTGCCAGCAACACGTTCATAGCAGCTTTCAACGTGTTCAATGTGTATTCAATTTTGCCCTAAAATAGATATTTGCTATTGTTGTTGTTTTTATATTGTTATTTTGCAACATTATTGGATCAAAATGTTGCATAGCCATGAAAGCCATTCAAGCCTCGTCTGATGAGGCTTTCATTGTTTTTCTCTAAAAATCTATCTCTCGTTACCTTATTCCACAACTAGCTCACTGACACGCCCTTATTCCTACCAGATGCTTAAAGAGACCATATCTCCCTTGCCCCTTGTATCCTAGTATCTTATAATCCCCTCATATTCTATTCTGCTCGTTTCTAACTACACTCACACGCCCTTATCCCCACCAGATGCTCAAAGAGACTATATCCCCCTTGCCCCTTGTTTTATATCCTAGTATCTTATTATCCCCTCATATCCTATTCTGCTCGTTTGAAAAACAGAGAAAAAAAAGCATGCAAAAAAAAGGAAAAAATTATTCATCTAGTACTAGTAGTCCCTTCCGTTGGAATAAAGCGGAATTAAATAAAAAAAAAAGACGTGTGGCACTCGGGGGCTGCCGCGGTAAGATATTGCATGCTATGCCTTCAAGCCACACCTTCGCGCCGGTGGAGTGGGGATCGTGAGGTTTTTCGTTACTAAATTTCTGGATTCGGTCCCCGCGCTCAAGGCCCGCGATAGAAGCTATGCAATAGCTTAATAAAAAAAATTCTGCTCGTTCCTAACTACACTGACACGCCCTTATCCCCACCAGATGCTCAAAGAGACTGTCTCCGCGGGCGTGGCGTACCTACACGAGGGCGTGGAGCAGAGCGACCGGCGCGTGGTGCAGCAGCTGCTCGAGTGCGGCGCGCTGCAGCTGTGCGTCGTCGCCGCGGAGCTCGCGTACGCGTTCGCCGCGCACGCGCACACCGTCATAGTGGCCGACACGCACGTGTGAGTGGGGACACACTACACCACACTGCACTACACTACACTACACTACACTGTGCGTCGTCGCCGCGGAGCTCGCGTACGCGTTCGCCGCGCACGCGCACACCGTCATAGTGGCCGACACGCACGTGTGAGTGGGGACACACTACACCACACTGCACTACACTACACTACACTACACTTCACTACACTACACTACACTTCACTACACTACACTACACTACACTTCACTACACTACACTTCACTACACTACACTACACTACACTACACTACACTTCACTACACTACACTACACTTCACTACACTTCACTACACTTTATCAAATCGGTCCAGTAGTTCTTGAGCCTAGCGCGTTCAAACAAACAAACTCTTCAGCTTTATAATATTGATGACTATAGATTACAATTTCCAATGACTATCAACCCAATATTCAACTAATAATATAATTATAACCTTTTAAAAATATAATTAATATTTTTTTAAGGAAAATTAGTTGAATATTAGGTTGATATAAATATTAAAATTATAAAAATTTAAATCCACAGCTACAACGGCAAACTGCATTGTTACGAGCAGTACCCCATAACAACAATACTGCAAATGTTAGGACGTGCATGTCGGCCCTTGGAAGACGATCACTCAGTCGCAGTACTAATGTGTGCGGCGCATCATAAGAGCTTCTTTACGAAATTACTCAACGATTGTTTGCCGCTTGAGGTGAGATATTAATATGAGAAATTACTTAAAATGGATAAAAAATGTGTGCGTGTACTAGTGTACACACGTAAGAAGTGAAACTTCTTTATGACCTTATTTTTCAAAAAATAAATAACTATATGCAACTTTACAGAAATACGTCGAATCACGCGTGAAGATGAGTGGTGGTGGTGGTGAAAAATGTCACGCGTAACGAAAAAAATGTTACACTAAATTTTTTTCCAACCCCGATAAAGAAGTTTCACTTCAAAAAACTAACATAAGTTAGTACACTAGTTTCACTTAATATGGAGCAAATAAACTGAAATATTCAACTAATACATTTACCTACCTACATTACCTCACTATTTCCAGACTATCGAACTAATGTTTCAGAAGTGAAACTTCTTTAGGTGCCTTGAGAGAAAAAATTTCAAAGTCGCTTGATATTGGTGTCTTTTTTGATCTTGCCAAAGAAGTTTCACTTCTGACAAATTTGCTCGGCACACACGCTCTTTTTTTTTTATTAAAAATAATATTTTCCCCTACAGAGTCACCTGGACCACAGACTCCATGATCACATGAACGCCGAAATAGTCACAAAAACGATAGAAAACAAGCAAGACGCGGTCGACTATTTGACATGGACGTTCCTGTACCGACGGTTAACGCAGAACCCCAATTATTATAACCTACAGGGTGTAACGCATCGGTGAGTTGGGGTTTTATTTTTATTTTTGGGGAATTTTGGGCAGATTGTTTTTTTAAGGGATATTTTATGACATACACGAGAAACTTTCAGCTTTTATAAAATAACGAAACTCTAGACGTCTCTGGGCTCTATCAGAAGAATGTATCTTGCCAACAATTTTGCGGTAGAAAATAAGACATACAATGATTGTATATTTATTAACCGTCAATGAAATAAAAAACTGCATTATGAGTAAATAAATCGGAGTTTATAATAAAGTAATGTTTTTATCACGTCTTAAAATTTTAATACGTAAGTATTGGACAAATGGCTGTTTTCTGAATTGAATATTTGACGTTAAGAACGTCTCAAATTATACTTAAATGCTGCTTAAAGCTTAAGTATTCCAATTGTTGGTTAAAAATTGTTGCTTCCAATTAGTTACGACTTATATTTATTACTACAAGTATTATCTGTTCTTTGTGACTGATCGGTTGGCTTGGTTGGTAGTGGCCCTGCCTTCCAAGCCAGAGGTCGTGGGTTCGATTCCCACCCGGGGCAAATATTTGTGTGATGAACATAGATGTTTGCTCTGTGTCTGGGTGTTAATCAATGATATTATATATAGAAACAAGAGGTAGATACGTCATCAACGCACTAAAACTGATTCCGTGAATTGGTCCTATTTGGGACCAATGCAATCAGTCAGATTGTCACCGGTCCCAGTGAGCGCATGTGCCTATAGGTACATTAAAGTTGTCGAAAATGCTTTCCTGTTAGTTCAGAAAGTGCACGTATTCGTGCAAAAAAATAAAGAAAGATAAAGGAATATCATATCACAGCAAAATATATTAAATTATTACAGTTTAAGAGTAAAAATAACAATTTACAATTCTTTATTAATGACACTTGCTTGACACGTGTATTGAAATAATGAAAGGGATAAAACATTGCTTCAATCACTAGTGTGACAAAGCTAGCGTACACTGTGTTCAAAGATTATCATGTAGATACGATTATTGAAAATAGAACGGTTATTTTATTAATTTCGATTTGGGTAAATACTTGATTAATTTTATATTTAAATCCACACAGTGCATATAATTAACAAATATATCTATTTATTATATACAATGAAATCGTGATGGCAAAAATGTTTGTTTGCAAAAATGATGTTGAATATACGTATACATTGAAGAAAAGATTATCGCTACTGACGAAAAAGGCTATTTGCTTTTCTGTAAATAGCTATTGAACATAAATTTTATTTGTGTTTTAGATAAAAAAGGCTTATACTTCATCCTTTCTTTTATTTCATCCTTTTTTTTCATCTTGGCACCACTATTATTATAATTATCCTACAAGTTGGAGTGATGACCTTGTACGGGTTTCGGGAACTGCCTTGAAACGAATAGCGTAAGATCGGTCCTTATGGAGTTCTATAAGGAGGACTATATGCAGTATGCTCAGCAGTGGGTGATTATCGGGTGAAATTATGATGACTTAAACGAACACCACAGCTAGTAATAAATACTTAATACAGTTACATATCTCCAAAAAAGTTTTTTATTTTTTTTCATTTTAATACGACATCATAATAATCATAAAATAGTAAATGAAATTGTCACATTTATTTACTTGTGCAGGAAACCTAACATCTATAACATTGAACCTTCTGTGTCGTTTATCTATGCCAATTACCATGGCAACTATTTGTTTATTTATATTTAATTGGTGAATTCTTATGACTTTTGCTTACACCTGCGCGGAAGTGACAAACTATCTTTGTCTTTTTTATTTATATCATTTTATTAGAGCCATCTCTCTTATACAGTCTGTCAATGTAATAAATTAAGTAAAATGAAAATTGTATTTGTGTGTGCCTGACACTGCATATGAAGCATTTTTTTTGGATATATTGTGAGTATATAACGTATCTATACATAAAATATCATTGGTGTTAATTATCTATATAAGTATTTATTTAAAATTATATATGTATGTTTATCAGCCATCTGGTTTGCATAACACAAGCGAAAAGATTAGTATGGGATCAGATCGTGCCGTGTGTGAAAATTGTCCTGAAATATTTATTTATTTATTTATTTGTATACTTGTAAATTCCCAAGTAAATAATCCTAATTTCTCATACCAGGCACCTTTCGGACCACTTATCGGAGCTGGTCGAAACGACGCTCACGGACCTGGAGCAGTCCAAGTGCATCGCGATCGAGGACGAGATGGACGTGCAGCCGCTCAACTTGGGCATGATCGCGTCATACTACTACATCAACTACACCACTATTGGTGAGATTTTGGGGAAATGTAGGGGCAGTGGAAAATTGTAGGCTAGGTTCCTGGGAGACGGGAAAATTTGGCCTTTTCGTGTGATATGTAGGCTGGATTCTGGGGATTTGGGAAAATTTAGGATATGTATATGCTCCCCACTGTATAGTAGTTTCTCGTCTAATGTTAACCTAAGACATACAGTAGATTCTGTAGGGTGTTATACCTCCTCTTTCAAGGTAATATCTTAGGCTCAGTATACAGAACGGATTATTTTATAATTTTGTTGAAGTTTAGTTTGTGATTTTCAAGATTATACAGGGTGTAATCGTTAAGTGTGCACAGGCGATTATTCCGTAACTATTGCAGATATCAAAAAACTTTAAACTGATATCGAAAGTACTTAACCTAATGAGTAAGGCCATAATAAATTTTTAAAAATTAAACGAGAAATATCTCGATATCAGTTTAAAGTTTTTTGATATATGCAATAGTTACGGAATAGTCGCTTGTGCACACTTAACGATTACACCCTGTATAGTCTTTTGTACATTGAAATGTCGCGATCTTTGTATTAAGTATGTTAAGAAACCCTTTCTTTTTATTTTCATAGAACTTTTCAGTCTGTCGCTCACGTCCAAAACGAAGATACGTGGTCTACTTGAGATCATATCTTCCGCGGCGGAGTACTCGGAGTTGTGCATACGACATCGCGAGGAGAACATTATCAAAGCGCTGGCTGCAAAGTGAGTGTAGTTTTAGTTGTTGTAAATAAATAATATAACTGTTTTGGAGTTTAGGAATTGGTAGCTTAGGTAAAAGGTCCCTTATCTCTAAAATTTGTCGAAATTAGATATGCCGTAAGGTATTGAAAATACTTATATTATAGAATTGAATACTTTTTTTGGTTTGAATAGTCCACGAAGGCCACAGGTATATAGACAAAATGTCATATAGATGTCATATAGACAAAAATATCATCAATTTCGCAAAAAAATAAACTCCTTTTGCTATGTAACTAAACCTCCTGACTATGAAAGCATCCTCCGTTGCTATGTAAACATAATCCGTTACTACGTTAAAAAACCCCGTAACTAAGTAAACAGACCCCGTTGCCATAGAAACACGGGTAGGGTGCCGCGCCAGCCCCTACCTATGTAAACAATCCGTTGCCATGACAACGCAGGGTGCCGCACAAGCCCGTTCCTATGTAAACAAAACCAATCGCCATATAAACAACCGGTTGCCATGGCAACGCAGGGTGCTACATAAGCCCGTTCCTATATAAACAATCCGTTGCCATGACAACGCAGGGTGCCGCACAAGCCGACCAGCAGCGGCGGTGGAACAGTGAAGTACAACGAGCCGCAAGTGAAGGCGCACGTGCTGCTGCAGGCGCACCTCTCGCGCACGCAGCTGCCGGCCGAGCTGCACGCCGACACTGCTCTCGTCGTTACCAAGGTGATAAACAGACATACAAACACACACACACACACAAAAATCCGAGACATTCACTTTAGTGCTGACACACAGACGCAGACATTCACTTTAGTGCTGATAAACAGACGGAGACATTCACTTTAGTGCTGACACACAGACATTCACTTTAGTGCTGATAAACAGACGGAGACATTCACTTTAGTGCTGACACACACAGACGGAGACATTCACTTTAGTGCTGATATACATCCGTTCCAGCCTCTTAAGACGTCCACTGCGGGACATAGGCCTCCCCCAAAGATTTCCATAACGACCGATCACCAGCGGCCTGACTCCAGCGGCTCCCCGCCACTTTGATCAGGTCGTCTGTCCACCTCGTTGAAGGCCGTCCCACACTGCGACGTCCTGTACGTGGTCGCCATTCGAGAACCTTTTTGCCCCAACGGCCATCGGTTCTGCGGGCTATATGCCCGGCCCAACGCCACTTCAACGTACTAATACGGTGGGCTATGTCGGTGACTTTAGTTCTTTTGCGGATCTCCTCATTTCTGATTCGATCACGCAAAGAAACCCCGAGCATAGCCCTTTCCATAGCTCGTTGAGCGACGCTGATATACAGACGCAGACATTCACTTTAGTGCTGATATACAGACGCAGACATTCACTTTAGTTCTGATAAACAGACGGAGACATTCACTTTAGTGATGACACACACAGAAGGAGACATTCACTTTAGTATTGATAAACAGACGGAGACATTCACTTTAGTACTGATAAACAGACGGAGACATTCACTTTAGTACTGATAAACAGACGAAGACATTCACTTTAGTCCTGATAAACAGACGGAGACATTCACTTTAGTGCTGACACACAGACGCAGACATTCACTTTAGTGCTGACACACACAGATGCAGAAATTCATTTTGCTGACACACACAGCTACTGACATTCACTTTAGTGCTGACACACATTATTAAAATGGGATAGTTTTCGGGCTACAGCTCGTTGCGTATAATCTGTTGTTTTTATATATGTATAACATTTATTTTTTTTATGTCCCAGGCGATCCGTCTGATCCAAGCGTGCGTGGACGTGGTGTCGAGCAGCGGCTGGCTGTCGCCCGCCGTGGCCGCCATGGAGCTGGCGCAGATGGTGACGCAGGCGATGTGGGCCAAGGACTCGT
>CAJQZN010042090.1:2803-18698 GCA_907164685.1 Colias eurytheme | reverse complement strand
GGTCTGGTCGCGGGTCTGCCGGTCTGGTCGCGGGTCTGGTCTGGTCGAACGTCTGCCGGTCTGGTCAGGTCGAACGTCTACTGTTCTGGTCTGGTCGAACGCCTGCCGGTCTGGTCGCGGGACTGGTCTGGTCTAACGTCTGCGGGTCTGGCGGTCTGACGTCTCCCTCCTCTACTCCGCTTGAAATGGAGAATTAATATCTGTATTTATGCTTGTACCTATTCCTGTATCCATATCTACACGTACACCTTATCTTTAGCGATAATAACACTTGTTTACCATATTTATACCTAAAATAGTAAATTTTATACCTTTTTCTGTACCACACTATCATATCATATGGTACTTTCAACCGTATCTACTTGCTACCTATGTCTATACCTTATACCTACACCGATATACCATACCAATCATTTCTCTTTTCAACAGTATCTATTTTATACCGATACTCATACCTCTACTTATACATATACCTATACCATTAACCATACCAACCTTTACCAAACACCATACCATACCAAACACCAACCAGTACCTTTTGTGTTACCTTTTTGACCTGTATTTCAAACTCAAACTCAAACATTTATTTATTCAATTAGACTTCTTCGAGAAGCACTTTTGAAACGTGAATACATATTTTTAACACTTACCACCGATTCGAAAAGAAGTATCTATGGAGATACTGCTTTCCTAATATATATTTTATACCTGTATCTGTTCCAGGGTGTGGAAACTGTGTTCGACGTGATGGAACTCGAGGACACTGCAAGAGCGAAGCTGCTGCAGCTGTCTGCGAGCGAGATGGCTGATGTTGCCAGATTCTGTAATAGATACCCTAATGTGGAGTTGAATTATGAGGTAAATCTACTATATAAAAATAAGTCGGGTTTTCCTTCCTGACGCTATAACAGAACGCTCGAACCGATTTCCACGGTTTTGCATTCGTTGGAAAGGTCTCGGGCTCCGTGAGGTTATATCAAAGAAAAGGTGTCTCTGGTGGCGAAATGGAGTTCGCCCGGTTTGCTAGTCTGTTTATAAATATAAGACTTTAATAGATGTTAATAATAAATTTAGTCTTTTTCAACAATTTTTAATACTTTAGCAGCCATTTTCTTAAAAGTTAAGGAAAAGACGATCATTTCATTCATTTTAACTGACCGGTTGACTTGGTTGGTAGTGGCCCTGCCTTCCAAGCCAGAGATCGTGGGTTCTATTCCCAACCAAAGCAAACATTTCTGTGATAAAATAAAGAGAGAATGTAATTAAAAAATGCCTACAATTATTGTTTTTTTTAGGTGAAAGACGAGCGTCGTCTGCGAGTCGGCAAACCGATAGTTGTCGAAGTGTCGCTAGAGAGAGAAGATGACGTCGTCGGACCTGTTATAGCGCCTTTCTTCCCGCAGGTGAGAAATTACTTATTACTAGATTTCCGCCCGCGGCTTCGCCCGCGTTTGCAAAGGAAAACCCGCATAGTTCCCGTTCCCGTGGGATTTCCGGGATAAAAACTATCCTATGTGTTAATCCAAGTTACCCTCTATATGTGTGCTAAATTTCATTGTAATCGGTTCAGTAGTTTTTACGTGAAAGAGTAACAAACATCCATACATCCTTACAAACTTTCGCCTTTATAATATATATTAGATAAAAATGATTAAAATGTATAATGTTGTGTGATTCAATATGTCTACGATCTTGAAACAAAATTATTTATAAAAGTAAAATATAATTCATGCATAGTAAATTTGCTAAAATGGTATTTGAAAATTAAAAATCTGTAGTGTTTTAATGTTTTTATTTCTGCTAAATATAAGAATAAATGTTAGGTTTTTTCGAGTGTATGTATGTTTCTTGGTCACGGAGACTAAACGGCTTGTCATACTTTGTCATACAGACATACTACGTCTTAATCGTAAGAGTGTGGTCATCAAAATAAAAAATATGCCGCAAAAAAATAAATTGCAGTAGTTTTTTTTTTTAAGTAAATGAATACTTTGTTAAATAAATTAATGGACGAATAAGAACCGTTACTAAAATTAAATTTATTATTTATAATATAATAATATATTTTTTACAATTATCACACAGAAACGCGAAGAAGGCTGGTGGGTTGTAATCGGCGATCCAAAATCGAACACCCTCCTCTCCATCAAGCGTGTTTCCCTCGGGAGATCGGCTCGAGTTCGACTCGACTTCGTGTGCGGGTCTGCGGGCGAACATACATACACACTGTACTTTATGTCTGACGCTTATCTGGGGGCCGATCAAGAGTATAAGTTTACTGTGGACGTGGAAGATGCTAGAAGTGATAGTGAATCGGATTAATTAGTTGTGTAATGATATAAATAAATGATTGAACATATTTTGTGGGCGTTTTATTCCATTTTTCCCAATTTAAAAGTCCCTATCGATATATTAACAACAAACAGACATAACTAACATAGCAACTTAACGCTAAAATAACACTTAATTTGAGCAAACACAAAACCAACTTGCACTAAAATGACATTTCATTTCAATAGTCAGTAAACCAACTTGCACTCAATTAACGCCGAATTTTAATATTTACAAAACTACTTACAATAAAATGACACTTAATTTCAATAATATATAAACCAACATACACTAAAGTGACACTTCATTCCTAACCACCTAACACTACACTAAAAAGACACCTAACATCAATCCTCACTAGAATGAGACATCTGTAGATGTGGAAGATGCGAGGAGCGATAGTAAATCAGAATAAATAGTTTACAATAAATGATTGAAGATATAAGGTTGTTTAATTTCATTTTAATTGTCATCTTTAATAAACGTAGTTAAAGAAATATCAATATTCGCTAATCACACTGTCATTTAACAAATAACAGTAAACAGTGATTGTGAAATCTTTTGCGCCAGCGTATTTTTTAGCATAACTAGATAGTTATCAATGTCGTAATAGACTACAGGCCCATGTTGAAAAAATTATGGGTCATTATTTGACCCATAATTTTTTCAACACGGGCCTGTAGTCTATAAGACAACGACATCTCATTTTGTATTTTACGCTTGTGACCTAAGCTTCTGACTGACAGCTATTTAACGTTAACAATAGCTTTAACCGGTAAACACAAAACCATTTTAATTTTTATACTAAAAGGAAACCAAACATAATTTAGTCATGACAAGCAAATAGCGGTCCGCCCCGGCTTCACTCGTGCATGTTTACGATTTCTCTTCATAAAAACAATATTCAAACTTCAAAGAATATTATATAAAAAAATATCGAAAACGGTTCAGCCGTTCTTGAGTTACGCGCTTACCTGCGCTTACCAACACATTATGCGATTATTTTTTATATTACAGATATAGTTACAATATATTTCTATTTAAAAAATTAGATTTATCATTCTCATGCTAAGTTCTTATTATCGTATATAGATAGCATTTAAATGCTATAAAACCAAATATTCAGTTATTCAGGTAATATTTCATTACATATAAAACTACAGATCCGATATTGACCGGCAACCCATAATAAAAATGGAGTGTCTGTTTGTCCCTTGAAACTTAATATGTCATATATATCGTTCAAGCACAAATACAAAGTGATACTTTTGAATAAACAAATATCGAGCTGGACACCCCAATAAAGCATTGAGCAAATTGTGGATTGCGAATGTATAATAGATTGTATCCTTCTATGTATGTATTTATATGTTCTTAGTATTTAAGTAACGAATTATGTACATAGATACCTGTTTATTTTATTTTATTTAATATAATCGTTATATCTATATCAATATCTGTTATTTATATTATATTATATTGTTATTTTTATTATCTTTTTAGAACTGTAAGAATAATTAATGACGTTTCAAAAGTGCTTCTTTAAGAAGTCTAATTGAATAAATAAATGTTTGAGTTTGAGTTTGAGTTTGAGTTTTTTTTTGGTTGGTATTTGTATTTACATGTATATAGTGAGCCTCGGAAATAAAAACAAACGGGCAGACTGAAAATCAGCGCTGCTCAGGCGTTAAAGCCCGACAGCACGGCTGAGTCTGACCCGATTGCCATGTTACTACTTAGTGTATGTTTTTTTTAGTACTTAATATAAGTAGTTGTTAAGTGTGTAAATGTGGCAATAAATATTTTTTCTTTCTTTCTTTCTTTAATATTAAAATATTTGCTCTTTACAAATTGCTTGGATCCCAAAAAGCTCACCCACAAAATACATTAATTGTGTTGTAATAATTGTGTAAAAGTTATTTGACCGCAAAAACTATAAATTAAAATCACTATAAATCATACAAGCCGCTTGTTTCATAGTTTCCGCTTGGAGAAAATATTGTTTTTGAGCAAACAACTACGAAGTCACAGGTTGAACTCATTAAGAGTTCAACCTGTGTGTCAAATAATAAATGGAAAAGGATGTTGGGAATTAAAACGTTGGTATCTTCTTTTTCGATACATTGATTATTGCATCGATACATGATCGATACTCACGATTCCTCATCAATCAAAGCAATCGAGTCAAACTGTCAAGTATCGACTGTCAAAATCACGTCAGACAGATGTGGTGAAAACCATGAATTGAAAACAAACATTGAGACTTCATATTATAATTAATTAACTTAAAAAGTAGATTAAATTATATGCACAGCGTAGTTATTTTTAATCATGTCTAAAACGGCTAACGTCGTGGACGGCGAAGCTTCGGAATCCGATTCAGAGGTGGAAGTAGGATTGTCTCCAGTATGTGCTACTTACAGTTTACTCAATATTTATTTATTTAAATGCAAATACATTATCATACAGCTTTTTTATTAATTTTTACAATGAATTTCAATATTTTTTTTTTAATAATGAATATTATTCAAATCGCAAAACCTATTTGTTGACTGTTTTGAAATCAGATAGATTCAAGAATGGAATTTTTAACCTTGATTAACTAATTATGTTCGTAACAATATTTTGAACACTTTTTAACTTTTTAGGACTTGTCAACAAAAATTAAAGGATTTGTTATATCAGGAGAAGCCCCAGAATCAGATGATGGTAAGACTCAAGAATTTTAACTGTGTAAAGTGGGTTAAAAGTAGAATTTAAAAACGGTGAAATAAATTTAAAAAATGATTAATAATAATTATTCGCAAAAATTTTCTATTTTTTTAATCTATGTTTTCATATTTAGTTCAAATTAACCTTGTTACACAATAATGTTATGCGCTATGAATTGAATTTTTTAATAATTTTTGTGTTATAACTTGGCAATTTTCGTTACAGAATCACAGTTACAATCGAATGACAACAGTGAGCTAGATGCTCCACTACACATATCTATGTATCCTCCAGCCTCCCCCACAAGAATGATGTACAAATCTTTGTTGCATCAAAAATTATGTATGTAAAAAATTTCACTCATTTAGTTTTTTTAAATCTTGCAATGATGTGATGATGTTATCATTCAATTAATAAACTATGTTTTAAGTCTTTTTGTAATACAATATTGTTTTAATAATCATTAAACATTTTTATTTCTCATAGACTAAATTAAAAGCTAAAAATAAAACAACAATATTTATATAATTTTTTATTTCAGGGGAATGCAATGTATCCTTACAGGCCACATTAGAGGGCTTGGTTAAACACACTACAGAGATATCAGTGGACAAATTGACCAAAGCTGATAAAACTCTGCTAAATGTACAGGTATTCAAAACATTCATATAATATTAACTATTTTGTTTATATGCTTTCAAATCTTAACTAATGACCTGATTTTGATAAAATTTCGAATAAATATACAATTAGAATAAATATGAAGTTTAGGGATGTGATATAGATCCCCATTTTTCTGTCATGGGTTCATACTTTGTACACATGAAAAAAAGCTAGTATTTCTTTGTCTTATAAGTTTTTCTGGTATTTAAGCTACAATACTGCTAAGTATCACCAAAATCCATTCAGTAGTTTTGACTTGACACACAAACAGGGCTCCCAAAATTACGATACGTAATCAATTTAGTTTTTTTTTCAGGAAAGTATGAGAGCTACAAATGCATCATTGACTTTAGCAAGAGCAAGATTGAAGCAAATCAATTCTGAGCTAGAAAAAGTCAACTGTCACACAGCTCTACCTAATGTTAAGATCAAATAGTGTTAAAAAATATACATTCCAAAAGAAATTTATATTTTTGAAAGTTGTTGAAATAAATTTGTTACATAATATTGAATTTGTTTTATTTTCGTTTTTTTCCTGTCACCTTATAATATGATAAAATGACTAGCTGAGGCCACTGCTTTGTTAAATGTCATTAATGGCCCTTTTTTTTTAATAAATATTAATAGTTATTTCATATACCAAAGATTACTAAATATTAGTTACTATGTCTAAAAACATAAATACAATGTGTGCAAAGTTTGTCAGAATCGGTCCAATAGTTTCAAAGATGCCAGAGTATATTTATGAAAGTCCTTAGTCCAAGTATAAAAATTTCTATGAATTTAGATTTTTGAACACATTATCATCCAGATGTCAAGCAGTGTTAAACTTACATTTTCTAGCGTGAAAATATAATTCAATGGACATGAAATATGGGATGGAAAAAGGTAGGGAGTTTAGAAAATGAAACACCATAAATATAATAAAAATTGTTTTATTAATATTATCCTAACACACCGACAACACCTTTATATACAATATCAAAAACCGCTACACTGTAAAGATTTAAAGCCAGGCAAATACGATCGCTTCACAACTTTGAGCATGAAGATTTCTTTTTTTTATTCCCCCACATTTTTTCTAAATAACTATTTTTTATTTATGGCAATAATTATGTATTTCGTGTATTTGTACAACCATAGATAGTAGAACACATGTCGAAGCGATCGTAAAAGCCCGCGCATAAAATTCCGAGAATTAATTGACAGATGATTTTTTTTTAATAACGATTTAAAGCCAAGGAACAACTTTTGTTTTTTTTTTGTTTGAGCTAGTAGAAGCAATAGAGTTATAATTGTATTTTTCTCAAAGCTACGCTATTTTGTTTAAAAATGTACAGATTGTTGATTAGTTTTTACATAATATTTTAAGTGAGAAGGGCACATAAAACAAATATGTACTTGTGAAAAAAACACATTATATATAATATAGAAATAGTATAGCAAATTATCTAATTATTGACTTATGATCATTATATTGACATGCATAAAAACCTGACCTTTGTAATAAAATTAAATTATTAAAAAGAACAACTATGGAGTTTCTTGCCGGTTCTTCTCCATAGATACTGCTTCTCGAAGAAGTCTAATTGAATAAATAAATGTTTGAGTTTGAGTTGAGTTTGAAAGTAATGAAGAAACATGAATAAAGATTATTGTATTATGTAAAAATAAATCAACTCGAAAATGGTACAAATATTAAGTAATCTCATCTTACAGGCATAACATTTTTTTTTTCTTTTGATAATCGAAAAACAATTTTGAGGCGGCAAAACCGAAAACAATACTTATTTAAATTTAGTCTTCTCATAATAAAAATACGTACAATTATTTCAATTTATTTAATCAAATATACATTTATCTTTTAGAGGATTTTCAGTACCATAGATTTTTTTTTTAATTTTTATCGTAGATGTAGGTTTTTAAGCTAGACGACATAATCAAGAAATATAAAAATAATACATGTGAAACAATATTTTATTGTACATTAAAAATGGCTTTGATTTAAAACAAATAAAACCAGAGAAAGAAGGAAAAAAGAGCATACCAAAGTATTAATATATACATTTTTTATATTTCAAAACTTTTTTCGTGTACAGATTAAAAATACTTTTAAAGTACGGTACATTGATTTTTTTAATAATTTTTATTTTGAAAAATCCATGGCAACACAACCACGTTATAATAAAAATACTTTACGGTACGATAAAAAAAAATCGTAAAAACCGATACTTTAACGATTATTATTATTTACGATTCGATAAATTTTTCAATACTTAGATAGTTTTTTGAAAAGATGATTCATTACATAAGAAAACAGATAAGCGAGTAACAAATCAACCTAAATATTGAAAAATTAATCTCACGTACGACAAACGATTTGTCGTCGCGATATATTATCGTTACGTGTAAAACGTACAACCACAGACGATATGTTGTACTAGATAGTGCTAGTGAAGTTATCGTGTCATTTTTTGCATATGAAAGTAAGCGCAAAGCTCTCATTAATGTTGAATTAAACATCAGTATAGTTTCGAGCGCCTTTGCGAGAGGACGTTATATGATATTAAAATATAATTATGACAATTATGTTTATAAAATACATTTAGTATTTTTTGCAATATTTATTTTTAAGTTTTTTTTCTCTTTTCGATTTTAACAATCAACGGCTAATTTCGAAGTGCCATTGTAATGTTTACATTCCCTTTTGAAATAATACAAATATAACACCTTTTATTTACAAAAAAAATTGTCACATCTGAATTTTCCTTCACAAAAAAAACTTTTTATTTTTTTCCCTATCTAGTCTATATAATCTGTGGCCGTAAACCAATTGGTTGTATCTTTTCGTGTCCATGTCGTGTGACGTCACACTAAACGTCACCAACCGTTTCTTCTTCGCAAACGATTTGATACGTGATCAGGTATTCAGGGTACGCCTGGAAATAAATAAATATGTTAACATTATGAATATATTAGTGAGTTTTTTGTTGATTGAAGTCTGCTATAAAAATAATTACTTGTATTTGTATATTGCATAATTGCATATAGCTTTTTGTATTTTAAATCGAGTTTGGTCCGAGATTCGGCAGGTTGCCGTTCTACCAGATATCTATGTATTTCAGTTAGTTAGGTACGGCATCCTGTTTTACATCGGGCTGGTTTTATGAAATCCTAACCGATGCTATTTATACCGATCGATCGATTTATGCTATTGATACCGATGCGTATATCCGGTATCCGAATATCCGATATCCAAATATCCGGTATCCATATCCGATACCCGGTATCCCGTATCCGGTATCCGATATCCGAATATCCGGTATCCGAATATCCGGTATCCGAATATACGGTATCCGATATCCACTATCCGTTATACCTGTTCCCCGCGGTACACCACGTGCTCCGGGTAGCAGAGCCCCCCGCTGGTCGGCGCTCCGGCCACGCTGTGGTGGCCCGGCGGCGCGTGCGCCATCTTCATTGCGCTCGACAGTTGGAAAGCCCTGCCTAGAGTCACTCGACAGAGGAGCATTTGTCTGGAAGAAACGGTAATATACGGTAAATGCAAATAAATAAGGATATTAGTAAAAGAGTTTATGCAAAGTGGTAAATACAGTTTTAAATAAGTATATTAATATAAAAGATATGTGATTTAAATAAGGATATACAGGGTGTCCCACTGTTGGTATACTAAGCTCAAAGGAGGTTATAGTTTTGCATACGCTAAGTTTTTAAAAAATACTTATAAAATTCCAGACGCACTTTTTTTTCAAATAGATGAATTCTTAAAACGCTATGTGTACACCCATAACAAGCAACCCGTCCAATTTTGCCATCCGCACGTGAACTTTCTTTTAAGATTATGTTTTCACTGATAAAATGCTCACATTAGCGAAGCGGTATATGCCGGCTGCGCGAAGCTAGAGAAGAAAACATGGATTTAAGGAAAAAATTCGCAAAAAAATTTTGACGTAATTTTTTTGTTTAAGGGCTTGGTCTAGTAGTGCAAACAAATGCATCCTGTCATCCTATATGTAAATAATACAAATGTACTATGGGAAAGTTGCTCCACTTAATTTTTAAAAATTAAATCATTCGTATGCATAATTTAATATTCGTAATAAGTACCAGACATGACAATTTGAAACAATTTTCGTGAAAATTACACCAGGTGATTTTTTTTATCAGTACACAAAATTTGCGAATACGTTCTATTGATATCTTCAAATGCATAACTCTATACATTTTTTTCGACCTAAGTTTCTTAGTGAAAGTTGTTCAGTTTAACTAATAAAACGGATAAACAAATTTTGTATATAATAAAAAAAAATGTAATGTTAACACGTCCGCTCGCATCAAAATTCATAAATTACATATATGCATCGCGCGGAACGCCGTCCTTATATAGGAGTCGAAGAGGCGTGGTGTCGTGCGGCCCGCGTGTGCCGCAAACGGTTCAAGCCAAATCCGACTTTTGGCGCTACAGGTTACATCGCTGAATCCACTGCGGGTAACGCAACGTGTGTTCGCGGTTCTACAGAACAACGTCTATGGATAAAACTGAAAAATTAAGATTTATATGCTATTTATTTTTTAAATACATATTTTCAAAGTACAGAATTGACCCTTCTACGGATTTATTATATTATGTATAATATATATATTTATATGGATAAACCTAATAAATATTTTGCTAGCATTCTGATGCTTTATCGGTTGCACTGGATTTTTCTTTTCTTTTTTCAATCACTTGAATGACATAGGATGGGTCCTTGATGGGCATGGAATGCTGAAGTCTCGAATCAATCAATTCTGACAGTAGGCAATTTATGTAAAATCTTGATAATGGTCCATCATTTTATTTTTTTTGCCTAAACTTATATATTCTATTTTTAACGAATGATTCACTCCAGTCCAAACAGCAAATAAGCAGACTTCTGCTTCTGCAACGTTTAGTTGTCCCTGAATTTGGAAAAAATAGTCATGATTCTTATCTATGACAAAAGTGTTATTTTTTTGCATTGTATTTCAAATATTATTTTTTTTATTTTTAACCGCATCTTCCGCATTCATCTCTTTTGCCGGAATTAGACATTTAACTTCTACTAGTCCCATTTTCCCTTCTTGATATGGGAGTGTATAAAGTAAATTTTTCTCGTTATACTTTTAAAAAGTTATTATTGTCATTTTGCTCATTAGGTAAAGTAATTTCGATATCAGTTTTAAGTTTTTTGATACCTGCAATAATAACGTCATAATCGCCTGCACATACTTATCGATTACACCCTGTATACAATCCACCATCCACATTCATAATGTTTTCCTGTCCTCCTCTCCTTTACGCTGTTCACCGATACATTTTAAATGAGTAAATCTGCTACCACTGAAGGATGTTTCATTGTGATCAGCAAATTTTCACCACTGTTGTCGATTATTTGTTTTTCATTTTTAATCAGCAATTGGGAATCATCAGTTTTGTTTTTTGCAGATTGGTGATGTACCCTAACAATACGTCGAAAAGGGAAAGCATCAACGAATTATCGTTTTCGTCCTCTTTTTTTATTCTTCGCGTCTCTGTTAAACTCAAAACTCAAACTCAAACATTTATTTATTCAATTAGACTTCTTCTAGCAGCACTTTTGAAACGTCATTAGGTACATATTTTTAACATTTACCACCGATTCGGAAAGCAGTATCTACGGAGAAGAATCGGCAAGAAACTCCATAGTTGCTCTTTTTACTTGTTACTTGTGTTTGTTTAGTTCAACACCCATTGAATTTTCTATGTTATTGCGATCTTCCATTACATCTGAGTTTTTATGATGTGATGATAATCAATTCGTTTTAATATTGGTACTTAGAGTTGGTGGACTAAACTAGAAATGGTGGACTAAATTTGTCAGCGCGTCTGTAAGATCAAAATATAAAACCAACATCCTGTATTTAAGTTACAAAATTAATAATCAAACAACATGCCGCTACGTTTAAAATGACTAGAAGAAAAAAAAAACACCTCGACATATTTGGAATTTTGGAGTAAACAAATCATTTTCCCCGTATGTCCCAAGTTCAAGTTCTCAATATAATTAAATATATTTCGTATTTCTCAAACGAAAAATAAACATTTTTGGAACTTCAAAAAATATATATATTATAAGAAAATTTATGAGCTTACTTTAGTTTAAAAGAAACATTCATCCCTTTACTGACACCCCGTAAAATAAAGAAATTGTTGCCAATCACCTTTGTAATGTATTTGGTTTCATTAACTTTATGTTCGAAGATAATTTTTTTTCTAGTAAGTACATAGTTACACGCATATTTTTTTCGTTTATTTTCCATATCGAAATCAAATGTTTAAAAATACGAATATTTGCACAAAACTAAGATAAAAATAATCAATTAACAAAAATATTAAATTTAATGAAGTAGAGCAACTTTCACTTCGGTATGAAGGAAAATCGAGCGTAGAGCACACGTCAGAACGCTCCGGCCCAAGGAGCGCGACTAAAGAAATTCGCTATGATTTTTCCTAATTATTTTAAATATTTTTTTAATATTTAAAGAATTATCAAAATTCAAAAAAAAAAATTTTTAAAGGATTAATACTCATTGGTCTTCAACCAACTCGAATAAATTAATGGAAACAATAACTTTTAGCAGTATTTATCAATAGATTTTGTAAGGCAAAAAATGGGAAATTTAATGAATTTATAACGTTCTAATTAGGAAAATCATAAGTTTTTCGGCAATTGTATTCAGCAGTTTTTAATAACGACTATATAAGGATAATAATGTGCTGATCAGATTGTGTAAATTGTAATCGGTTGCAACGTAGTGAGTGCACAAACTTAGCTCGAAATGTCTTTGGGGGAAAGAGACTTATCTTGAAGGCCTGATTAAGGTAACATAAAGTAACTTTACAAATGTGAAAAAATTCACGCGCATTGCGTATATAACACTAATTGATAAACAAGAAAAAAAAATTCAGTTTATCATTTTATTAGCCGGGAAAAAATTGTCAAATAACTTGTTGAAAACGCAATTTTGCTAGACTGCAGCCTTAAGTATTTTTTACGTGATCAGTGTATGTAAAACTACAAGTCCCTTCGCGCTTAGTATACCGATAGTGGGACACCCTGTATAATAAATCTACCCTCACCTATGACACAAATAGCAGCTCCTATCCTTGTGCGCTATACACCCAGATCCTCCACCGAACCCGTACACGTACTGGTTGCTCTTCGACGAATGTTCCGCGAAGTATATACCCGCGCCGAACATACCACCTGTAATTTATAGAAATTTTTGTTTAAAAAAAATCATTTTTTTCCCTATAGGAAAGTCCCTGCAGTTGGAACGTATATGTGCTGATGATTATGCTCGACAAATGGTCATTTTTTAACTAAAATGATAGTATCGAATGCGACAGTTTGATGTCTGTGTGTGTGCTTGTGATGAAGATGGATGTGTGTGTGTGTGTATACTCTTCATATAGAGGGTAACTTGGATAAACACATAGGATAGGTTTTATCCCGAAAATCACACGGGAACGGAAACTATGCGGTTTTTTCTTTGAAAACGCGGGCGAAGTCGCGGGCGGAAAGTTAGTCTTTTATATTTGGAACTGTTAAGAGTATTTGTTATTATCTATTTTTATAACGTTGCTATCTAGAATTATCTCTTAATGCCTAAATGTTTTGGATGTACTGGTTGCTGTTCGACGAATGTTCCGCGAAGTATATACCCGCGCCGAACATACCGCCTGTAATGTGTTCAATTTATGTTTTTGTTTTTAGATAAATGTTTTTTTGAAGTGAAACTTCTTTATCGGGGTTGGAAAAAAATTTAGTGTAACATTTTTTCGTTACGCGTGACATTTTTCCTTTACGCGCCATCTTTTTCTTATCCCTACCACGCGTGATTCGACGTATTTCTGTAAAGTTGCATATAGTAAATTATTTTTTGAAAAATAAGGTCATAAAGAAGTTTCACTTCTTACGTGTGTACACTAGTACACATTTTTTTTTAAAGTAAATGGTTATCTTTTTGGCATTTGAACACACGTCAAATGAATAGTATTTTACTTTTAGAACAGACAAAATTAATAATTATGTTTTATTCGGTACTAGCTTACCGCCCGCGACTTCGCCCGCTGTGTCTAAAACCTAATGAATTATATACTAAAACTTTCCTCTTGAATCACTCTACCTATTAAAAAAACCGAATCAAAATCCGTTGCATAGTTTAAAAGATTAAAGCATACAAAGGGACATAGGGACAGAAAAAGCGACTTTGTTTTATACTATGTAGTGATGTGTTGATTAGGCTGAATTTTTTGGATTGCTGAAGTTGGTTTCATACATAGAAATCTAAATAACAAGACACTAGAAGTCGTAAGCACGCGTGACCTTGTCGCCACTCAGGTGACTTCAAAGCCACCAGTGCGCTCGTCGCTATTCAGTTGCTCTCGAGACGTGCGTGTGTAAACATAGCGTGTTTCATCATTTCCCATTGCGGAAATTCATCCTGCTATACTAATAAAGGAATAACATTTCATCGGTAATGATTTTTTAAAAGAAATAATGCCGTTTTTCCTTAAAATTAAAGAATATTTACAAGTAATACGATGACACCATAGTAATCTAAATAACAATGAATGTCACAGTCGACCGTTCTTATTATCACGTTTAACACAAATTTCAACCTTATTTCTATGTGCTTAGGTTCAAAGTTATATCTATTGAAAATTAACTCCCTCTGTTGTAGAAAAGCCGAATTTTTTCGAATTAGTTTTTTTCTATTTTGGCGACAGTGGTTTTCATACTAATTATGACATTATAGCACTTCTATAGTGTCTTGTTATTTAGATTTCTATGGTTTCATAGTCTGTATTGGGAAGAATTTTTATGTGGTGAGAATCTAATTTGAAATCATTACATGTGGTTTTATTGAGAGTAACAAGAGACCAACTGTACAATGTATGACGTCAAGCAATGGATCATTTACTTGATTGTATGATTTTCTATTAATATTTTTTTGAAGTTATAACTACTTGTGCGATGGAGAAAAATGATGAGAGTGAATTTTTATGATGCGCGCGCACACCGACACCTAAATTTAACAGCATGAAGTTAGTTCTAGGTGGTATGAAAATTGATAACCATGTTCAAGTTGTATATTCTAGTATTTTTTTTCCATACGCCAAAGAAGTATAACTTCTAACGCGTGTACATAAGTACACACACTCTTTTTTTATCTTTGTCCTCAAATAGATTTGCCTCCATTTCTACACTCTACACACTTACCTATATACGCGTGTCGCTCATCAAATCCCTTCTGTACTATCGCATTGATGAACGGAGATCCATGGAACAGCATCCTTTCCCCAGAAGAACCCCCATTCTCTTCGCAGACCTCGCTGCGTCGACGCACATACCGCTCCCAGAGACGGCCGTTCACTATCTTTTGTATCTGTGTAGACAGACAAAAAAAATACTGGTTGGTAATAATTATTATTGACTAGCTGTGCCCCGCGGTTTTACCCGCAATGCTCAGCTCGTGTTGGTCTTAGCGTGATGATATATAACCGATAGCCTTCCTCGATAAATGGGCTAACACCGAAAGAATTTCTCAAATCGGACCTGTAGTTCCTGAGATTAACGCGTTCAAACAAACAAACTCTTCATCTAATATTATATAGATTGATCTTCCCTGCATTAATTGTACGGAGAGACAAAAAACAATATTTTGTAACATGTTACATCGGTCATCATCGTTGTTGATGATCTTCTATATCCGTGCATGGACTGACCATAAATTAATCTTAAAACTGTTTGAAGTTATCGTAATGGATAAGACACTATTTCACTAGTATTAGAACAAATAGAAAAAAAAAAATTGTTATGACCGACGCTAAGGTTTCTTACAAATAACGAACTAGCTTTCTTAGGCTTAAAAAAAACCGACTTTTTCACTCTTTTTATTTTCTAGATACACTAACCACATGATAGACCATGGAATATCAATTCACACTAACTTTATACAACATTTCATAACTTTAATTCCCAACTTATTTTTTTAACTTACCACGATGACATTGTGATTCAGATATATATTTTTTTTATCTTTATTATCACATTGCACGGAGGCCTGCATCTCGCGCTCCACTATGCAGTACTCTTCCATC
>CAJQZN010042089.1:0-41885 GCA_907164685.1 Colias eurytheme | reverse complement strand
TTTAGTATTAATGTAAAATATAGGTACTAAGACTTATTGCAGATCATTTTACGATAAATTCTATTAACAATTGGCTGTTTTAACTACTTTTATTGCTGTCCCCAACTGTAGCTTTTAAGGAAATCAAATATAAAAAAAAAACATTTATAAAACTTTTTTCATCGACTGTACAAACGTCGATACAATAATATCTAAGTCTACACGCGTAACTGCACCATTTATCGATAAGTACTTCACTAGTTGTGCCATATCGATAGGCCTTGGCTTACGATAATCCCGAATACCACTTGAAATTTTTATTTTCGAGCTGAAATATTGGGTAAAAACTCTTCAAAGTGATTAATGTCGATACTGTTTTCTGTCAATATTTAAAAATACTTTTATGCCGAAATTAGACGAAGTTTCGTCAAATTGTGAAATGGCATAGATAATTTATTAACATAGTAATATACCGTTTCAAGATAAGGGATAAAACCAATCTAATATGGAATTATCTTATGTACATAACTAGGGGTACTTGTGACGTTGAACTTAATTTAAACGAAATATTTATTCCCCGCCAACTCGATCATAATAAATCATAATTGTTTCATTATTTTTAAGAACTCATTTCTAAATTAAAAACAAATCGAACGTGACCGAAAACAAGCGCAAATCATTCGCTCATTATATTCTTTCATTCCTCACCTATGAATACAGTTCTAGAACGTTTTTAAAAATAGAATGAATGAAAAATTCAAATTGAAACTTCCATTCACGTCGGTTGTAGTGAATGACGTTTAAAAACCGTAACAGGAGAAACATGAGCAACATGAGCTTGAGCAAATTAGCGTGCACTTAGGGTCAGTGTAGTTAGAATACTGGCTGGTTAAATCTAACGACTCATTTGCGAATTCTTTATTTGATTTAGCGTAGTTTTTGGTATGCAGTATGTAGAACGTATAATAATATTATGTCAGTATGGTGGTGATTTAAATAGTTTATTTTGTGATAATTGGGTATGTAGGGCATATAACATGTATGGTGATTATTTAAATGATTCATGCAAAGATTGTTTATGATTATGTTGTTTTAAAAAGCATGAAGGGTAGGTTATTTTTGGGCGAAAGTTCCTGTGCTTTCATAGAGTCTATTTTTATTTAAAGATTGATTTTTTACAATTTTATTTGTGAAGATAAATAATACATTTATAAATATGTAATTAGCACATGTTTTGTTTTGAAAATATTTGAAGTAGCGAAGTAACTTAACTAAACTTGACCTGACTTTAACTTGAAATCAAAAGCCGTACATTTTTACCGTACCTATTCATTTTAAAATACTCGATCGATATATCGAGAATAAAAGAGCTTTTAACATTAATTTAATACATTCATTCGTTCTTTCAATCCTACAATCGAACTCCAATCTACATCCCATCAAAAATTCATTCTAACAGCTATATTCGTGATTAAATTCAATTTCGAATTGAGTCAAACTTTGACCCAATGTCAAAGTTTACTCAAGTCTTGGGCACGTAGAGAACAGCGTTGAATTATAAAATTAACAGTCTCTTCCGCCTTGGCTGTGAGCCAAGTCATGTTACGGATGTTCAATTTCCATGTCTGTATTATACAGTCCAACCTTAATATAACGTACCTCAATATAACGATTTCCTCGATTTAACAAATTTTTCGTAATCCCCTTGAATTGTCCCTATGATTCAATACAAAATATCCCTTTACATTACGAACATTTTTTGCGAACAACCTCTTTATAACGAATTTTTAACTATCAAGAAAAGTATAAATACCTCTAATTAACGAATTTCGTCAACCCAAAACCTTTATATAAAGTTCCAACCAATGTAATGATTCTTAATCTCATAGTATGTGATTCATGTCGCGACAGGTTTCGACATGCTTTTGTTCGTAAAACGATCATTTTTGTTTAATTTATATTGGAAAGTAATGTAAACACTGCTGCTCGTCACTATTGTTAAAGATTCAAGTTGAAATGGAAATCAGAAACGTAAAAGACCTCTTTATAACGAATTTTAGACCAACCTAACCTCAACATAACGAACCTCAGTTCAACGAATTACTTGATATAACGAATATTTATTTGTTCCCTTCAGATTTGTTATATCGAGGTTGCACTGTAATATGCGAGGGTATGCTAATAATTGTTTTTGTGGTTTTGAAGTCATTTGTGTGCCATATTGTGATATATTAGTTACTTACTAGCTCAACGCAGTTACATCTACGGACGAACCCGCGTGCAAGATCAAGTATTTCTATCACACATGTGCTATTCTAAAGTGACCTACCTATATTCATGTAAAGTTTCATCGCAATCCGTCCAGTAGTTTTTACGTGAAAGAGTCACAAACATCCACCCATACATACTCACAAGCGAGTTAATAAACAAGTATGATGGTCAAAGTGAGAAGGGTTGTAAAAACTAATACAGAAATAATAATTTGTAACTAATAAAAAATACCTGCCAAAAATTATTTATCTAATGTTACAACGGCGAAGTTATAACTCAGTGCCAATAGAGGAAAATGTAAATAAAAGGACATTTCATTTTTTTTTTACTTTGTTGTCCCTGAATAAGTTCCTAACGTTATTCAAAACATCAACAATCAAATCGTTTCGCACATGTTTCACACAAAACACTCCTATCTACCCTATACACTACACACTACATAATGACCGACATACGTATACATTAACATGTACAGTGACATGTAATCCCGCACAATTTGGCAGCGCCTTGACGTCGTGTTGAAAGCCTGGTGTTACGAGCTTATGCCTTATCATCTTCCACTTTACGTCGTCACTATGCTTTGATGAGAATGATGGAATGTACACATAACATACTAATCTATGTACATATAATAAATCTGTAGAAGAGTCAATTCTGTACATTGAAAATATTGAAAAAATAAATACCAGGGGGTGTTACTGGATCGACACCAAACCCAAATATGTGATTAAATAAATTTTTGTCTGTCTGTCTGTCTTTCTGTCTGTCTGTCTGTATGTGAAGGCATCATGTAAAAACTAACGGTTCGATTTCGATGAAACTTGGTAGGTATAATTATACCTTATTATCCTGGGCATAAAATAGGATACTTTTTATCCCGAAAAAATACGTAGAAAAAAAATAAATCTCAATTTTTCTTAATATTTCCGCGCGGACGGAGTCGCGGGCGGAAGCTAGTTACTAATATTATACATGCGAAACTTTGTGAGGATGGACGGATGTTTATTACTCTTTAACGCAAATACTACTCAACCGATTACAAAGAAATTTGGTATGTAGGTAGCTGAAGACCCAGATTAAGACATACTTTTTATCCCGGAAATCCCAAAGGAACGGAAAACGGTTTCTCTTTGAAAATGCGGGTGAAGACGTGGGTGGAAATCTAGATAGTAATATAAATCGATGAACCGTGATTTCTTAAAGTAGTATTATTTAAAGGGTACATAAGAAGAAAGAGCTATAGGTCGTCTATCACCATCACTATATCATTCCTATCTAATTTCTTCACGAACCTACAAGGAAAAAAGAATACAAAATTAATTATTGACACTTATTAATGTTCGAATTTATCGAGAAAATTCCGATTAGGTACCTAGCTATCCATACTAATATTATAAATGCGAAAGTAACTCTGTCTGTCTGTCCGTCTGTTACTCAATCACGCCTAAACTACTGAACCAATTTGCATGAAATTTGGTATGGAGATATTTTGATACCCGAGAAAGGACATAGGCTACTTTTTATTGCGAAATATGTACCACGGGCGAAGCCGGGGCGGACCACTAGTTTGTAAATAAATAACAATTGATAAGTTCCTTTTATAAGTAATATATTATGATAAATAGGTATAGATATTTGGCATATAAAAACTTATTCAAAATTCATATAACCATTCAAACATTTCCGCACCAAAGAAACGAGCAGCATTCAAACATAACTGCAAAATTAATTACAGTTACTAACGTTTAAACTTTGCAGATAACGAATCTCGCATCACGATGTAGATAAATAACTTTAAAAATTTCAACGCTCGCAAATATATTTCAGTGTGGATCGATGAAATATGCATAGCCGTTTCGTAAACCAACCTTCGAGAATTGCAGTTGGCAAGTGGATTACTGATACTAGCGTAAGAGCTGGTAACTGGTCTGGTTCTTTGGCATATTATGATATATTATGTAGTTAGATATAAGTTACTAGCAATCCGCCTGCGGCTTCGCCCGCGTTTTCAAAAAAAAACCCGCATAGTTCCCGTTCCCGTGGGATTTCCGGGATAAAACCTAGCCTATGTCACTCAGAAATGATGTAGCTTTCCAACAGTGAAAGAATTTTTCAAATCTGCCAAGTAGTTTCGGAGCCTATTCAATTTATACAAACAAACAAACAAAAAATCAAACCTTTCCTCTTTATAATATTTGTATAGACATATTATGTAATATTGACATGATTTTAAAAGAGCAACTATGGAGTTTGGAATCGGTGGTAAATGTTAAAAATACTCATGTAATGACGATTCAAAAGTGCTACTAAATAGTAGTCTAATTGAATAAATGAATGTTTGAGTTTGAGTTTGAGTTTAACGTTTTATATAGCGTGAATAAGTATGAGATAAATTTGAATAAAGCCTATCGGGCCCCCTTCACAGTGGGCAGCGTTGGCCCAACAGATGATCGTCGATGTTTGCCACCAATACGGCGATTATGAATAAATAGGTATCTACAATGACGGCGGATCATATAGAAAGAAATTTTGAAATCGGTCCTATCGGTCTGGTTTTTAAGCCTATTCAATACAAACATACAAAAATACAAAGCTTTCCTCTTCATAATATTAGTATAGATATTATAGATGGATATTTGAATATAGGCTCTTAGACTAAAATGCATCGATTCGCTTATTCCATCCAGCCGAGTAACTCGACTGCTATCATTTTAAAACCCATTTAAAACAACTATGACATTAAAATCTGAACTGTTATTATTATGAATCTTAGATAAGCCCTCATATTTACTTGCTGTGTTGTTTGGTCAGTACACTAATAAAATATGTGGCATAGCGTCATTTAATATTACTTCAATAAAAATAACATCCGTAGCCTTTATAAACTAAAATATGCTTGTTTCCATGTAGCATCTATAATTATAGTTAAACACATATGTATAACAAAAACACTATCGAAAACTGTGTGTGTGTAATAAGCATTAATTAATGGTTATAGTTGCATGGTATTTGATAACACACCACATGCAATCTAAATCTTTTAAACAATGGAAGTGGTACATAATAATATATTGACTACATCCATACTATAATCCGTACTAATATTATAAATGCGAAAGTAACTCTGTCTGTCTGTCTGTTACTCAATCACGCCTAAACTACTGAACCAATTTGCATGTAATTTGGTATGGAGATATTTTGATACCCGAGAAAGGACATAGGCTACCTTTTATTGCGAAATATGTACCACGGGCGAAGCCGGGGCGGACCGCTAGTAATATGATAAATGATAAAATGTTTTCAACAATAGGTATACCAACAGCATGCTCATAAGAAATGCTTTTAACCAATGACATTATATTTACAAACAAGAGGTTTTTAACCTGTAACAGTATCCTATATCGTTTGCTATAAACATATCTACAGACCTGTGAAAACATTGAACAAACAATGAGTACAGTTATTTAGTTAAGTAGTTTTAGAATGTATACTTAGTGATTTTTTTTATTAAAGTGAAACTTTTATTACATCGTCTCAAACTTTTTGGTCTGTGTAGCGCATGTCGCGTGACGGTCGGCTGCCGAGTATAAAGCAGTGTTCGGAACAAGTTTCACTTTTACGTTCAAGTTTTCATAAAACCACACAACATTTTTTTATATTTTTACTTCATAAAGGTGTTCTCAAAATTCTCATATCATGTTAAGCAAAACATAGGTACTCATTATTTATATATCCGTTCTATTCTTTGAAAGAAGTCATTCAATATTTTTAATAAATATACGAAAGCTGAAGGAAAAATGGCGTTTGTTTATAATAAAATATGTATATTGAAGTCTATAAAGCGAATCGTAAATAATCTTTATATCAAAACAGAACGCTATAAGGAAGCCACATAAAATCTCAAGTTATTAAGGTGAAGATAAGTTAGATTAAGTTACCAAGTTGGAATCGAAAGCTAGCTTATTACAGCTTGCATATTTGTTCGATTGCTGTTTATACATTTTCAATTTAATGTTGTTTGATACTTTAATGTGCATTCAAGTGTAAATAACTATCAAATATTCGTTTCATTTTATTTTTATATAGGTGTTGTCTCTATTCATTATTTAATACGAGCTATGCCCCGCGGTTTCACCCGCATTGCTCCGCTCCTATTGGTCTTAGTTTGATGATTAGTAGTCTTTCTCCATAAATGGACTAGGTATCTAACAGTGAAATAATTTTTCAAATTGGACCTGTAGTTCCTGAGATTAGCGCATTCAAGCAAACAAAGAAATATCATCAGTTCTGATGATAATAGTATATGATAAATAATAAATTTTTTATATGATAATAGTATAGATATTCACTTCATTAATATGTATTTTTATCCCTTTCCCACCTCGTGCAAACAAAGTTAGCCGGAAGGATTGCCAAACTTTTTACCTTTCTGTAATTTTAACCGTTTTATTATTGTTTATTTCACTCTTTGCTTATCCATCCTATCATGTGACAGAACAAATAATTGTTTATTTCTAAAAATCTTCACGCATCTTAAACGTATAAATATGTCACATATTGACTCAATTGTTTGTTAACTCAGCAACCTTCCCATTTCATAGTTGCACATAAACATAAAGTTTAAACTAACGATTGCTTGAACTGTATACAAAAGCTTAACTCAACTTATAAACAAGCTTAAGCGAGCTGTACGTATGGTTTGAGACAATAACCTGGGTATTTTCATTGGTTTTAACTTTTAGGGTGGTTTGGAATTCTATTAAATATAATTGTGATGATTTATTTATTACCTGCTGTATAAAGTGTTTATTTGTTTACTAGATTTATATAAACATCATCGTTATAATATTATGTTATTAGGGATTTTAAATTCAACCAAGAAAGTTTTATTCCTTACAAAAGGATTTTATAAGTCTACCTTTAAAATTAAAATAATAATCGACTCAAAATAATAATGAACACAACTAAATACAACCAAATAGACCGTTACGTCCGAGAGCCAAAAACAAAGTGTGTCAAATCCGCTGTTCAACTCATTTTTATAACCTCCCACTCGGTTTGGGTAACTCCAGTTAGGGATTTGTTTCTAAGAATGTTTAATAGTTCGCGTCCTGACTGATTATTGAGCATGAAACGCCCTAAGCTTTTGCATGACAGCATCCGATCTAAGTGATCATGCATGGCAAACTAAATTGCAGGGCCTGTATGACAACCTCTTATTTCCAGACAGTGTATGTCGTTACATGCATGCGTGACATGCATGCGTGACATGCATGCTTGACACGCATGCATATGCGTGTTAAGCAAGCATGCATGACATGTATGAATTAGCGTTTAGATCAATGATTGAAATGAATGACATGCAATCTATGCGCTGGCATTTCCATTTCCACCATAATTAACCATGGCTGGTTATTGCGATCATAATATGAATTTGCCAATCAGTTCAATTCACGGCGTAAATGGTCAGGAAATAAGAGGTCATATTACGGCCCTAGGTTAGAAAACAGAAATGCCAGCACATAGTTTGCATGTCATTCATTTCAATCATTGATCTAAACGCTCATTCATGCATGTCATTCAAGACTACGTAACTCATGTCATGATGCATTATCATCTAGGGACGTCTTTACATCGACATTAGACTTCCATTCTTCCATTACATATCGGTGAAAAATAGTGGATATTTCATGTAGAGCTCTGACTTTATCTCTATACTTCGAAATGTCAATGAACCCCACATCCTTGAGTGACGTACCATTTGTCACGGATCAATGCAAAGGTGGCTGAAGCCTTTAAGTTTTGTATATTGCGTTTTTAGAACATTGGATAAAAGTTAGTGAAGATTTATGTCAACTATTATTTGGGTTATTTTTATTACTTTTATGCGAAGAGACAAATGTACCTACCTAACGTAAAGTTGCTGTTTTACAATTTTGATGAATATGCAACAATATTTTTAATGCTATTAAAAGAATTAATACGTAAGCTTTGCTGTTATTCTTTTCAATAATTTTACTAACAATTTTTTATGTACATTAATGTGGTGCTTAAAAAATGTTTACAAAATTATCTGATTTATACCTATCAGACATATTGTTGTAATTTCGATAAAAATATCACTTTAATATATAACACACATAACATGAATTTAACAATAGTACTTCGTAAAATTCACATAGTCCTTTACGCTACAGATTATACCAAAATGCATGCCCGAAAGACCTCCAATCTTATAATAATTTAAGTACAAATATATTAAGAGAATACAACTGCATTCTATAGAACGTAGAATTCGTTAATAAATATTAATTCTGTTCCAATAGAAGCACTGGTGTGGAATATTGTACGAGTTGGATAGGGAAAGTTCATTTGCTACAGAATTTCGGACGGACAAAGTTGTGCGTGCTTCAATTTACTATACTTTATAGTTTAATTTTCGGTTCTATTTTAATTACTGTACCTTTTGTGTTTTTGTAGAATAAAACATCGATTAAAAAAAAAGTATCGCCTATTATTTGAAATTGGGCATAACCCAATAGGCAAATATAATTAAAAAATAAAGGAAAATTACATGGTACGAAATCGGAACAGCTCCAACTCTTACAACCCTTACTCTCAAACAGTAGAACTCACAGAACATATAATATTTTCTGTGGTAGAACTGTCTTTTCTAGCTATCGATTACATTATAAATTGCGATATATCTTGATATACAGTAATATATTTATTCGTAGAATTATCTAGAATATAATCAAGTCACTAGAAGATGAAGTTATTAGATCAAATCATGCACGATTCGTAACCGATAGAGATCACCTGTGACGTCATATCGCTGTCAAACTAATTTATTCAGTGCACCTAGCAATCAAATTGTCACCGGACTACGATACACCTAAATTCATTTATAGAACTACCACTCTCTAACTTTGCTTTACATTGCTGGGAATGTACCGAGCTTTGTCTATAGCAGGCAATGAAACCAGCAATGGATGCACGCGTGTGATTTATGTCGTATAACCAAAATTATTATCAAATTTAGGAGATAGACTGGTATGTAATTCCAGTTCATCGGAATATTTGTTGTAAATTTAATATATTCATGAAATATTATGTTTAAGGTGTAAAGGAGTAATTACTGGTTGTTCCATTATTTGGTGATGCACTAAATTGTTATCATAATAATATGATTTTGTGTAAAATTCTAAATATTTCGATGAACTCAAGAAATCAAATTTTCAAAATTAACTATCTTGTCATCTTTATTATAAAAAGGGCAAATTGATGCGTTAACGCTAAACCATACACATAAAATAAATACCTATAACGTTTGATTTTCATAATTAATTTTCATTTGATAGATCAAATCAGTTAAATCTATGAAATAAATAAAATAAAAATCATTTATTGAACCAAAATACATTACACAAAATGTATTTTGGTTCAATACATGAATTTTATTTATTATATTAAAAATGTAATAACTTTATTATGAAATGATTATACCCTGATAAACTGCAACATTATCACATCTTATTAAGTTGAAGGAAAAATTAGCTCAGCAAAAATTTTCATACAAAATCTTCAACGAACGCTCGAGGCTTCACATTCCCTAATTTTTTCTTCGCATCTCGTAATAGGATCAAACTTATTAAGAATTTCTTGAAAATAAGCTATCTAATAAATTAATTTTGTTATGATCGACGCTCGTTTTTTAGAACACCTGAATAAAATTAGTATATAAAATAACCCCATAATTTAAGCCTTTAATAAAAGGCAAATTGAAATCTTGTGTTCAGACTTTTTGAATGATAGTAAATTATATAAAAAAGGTATACTTAGCACAATGACTTAATGTATCTCTTTGTGATCGAATTTTATTAAAATCATCATGGAGCCGGCAAGACGAAAAACGCAGATCCGAATCCCGCCTCGTGATCTAATTTTTTTCATTTCTTAAGATAAATCTCATTTATATAACATTGAATGCTTTAAAAGTAAATATGTATCAATTTATATATTTTTTTTCAAATATCTCAATATTATAAATTTTTAACGAATAGAAAAAATTCGATCACGAGGCGGGATTCGCGGTCATTTGAATGTAATAAAACTACTTATACATCAAAATTTTTTTTAAATATCAATCTCATATCTTAATTATAAGATACTAGCTTTCCGCCCGCGGCTTGGCCCGCGTTTTCAAAGAAAAACCCGCATAGTTCCCGTTCCCATAGGATTTCCGGGATAAAACCTATCCTATTGTGTCCTAAGTTACCCTCTATAATATGTGCGCTAAATTTCATTGAAATCGATTCATTAGTATTTGCATTAAAGAGTAACAAACACACACACATCCTCACAAACGTTCGCTTTTATAATATTAGTATGCATTGAGATAATATTACTACGTATGGAGGAGACACCACGAACAAAATCTGTGCGCCGTTTTTTTGCTCTAACTAAGTTTTAAAAATTATTATCTAGTCAGGTACTTACCGATGAAAAGTTATGTTAGCCACTTTTCCGTATTATTTGTATTATTTGTGCAATATAGAAACACACACGAAGGCATATTTGATGCGTTTCACTTTAAAACAAATAAAAAATGAGCGTGCAGTTAAGCCATATGGCTTATGTTGAGCGGAACATAAGTGATGTAGGCGGTGTCGTCTCCATATGTATATCTCAATGTTAGTATGACATATAAATATGACATTGCAGCGCGCGAACGCGGAGCAGTTCTCGGGCGTGGGCATCCGCGTGTCGTTCACGGGCGGCGGGCGGCGAGGAGTCCTTAATGAAATTTGGTTTTAACATTACATTAATATATAACTACTAGCTTCCACCCGCGGCTTCGCCCGCGTGGTGTTTTGATAAAAAGTCGGTTGAGAGGTTTAAGCGGGAAAGCGTAACAGACAGACAGACAGATAGAGTTACTTTCGTATTTATAATATTAGTAGGGATTCATTTACAAAAGATGTTTATTTTTTTTAATATTTTTACCGACATATTAGCAGTTGCAATGCCAAGTTATCACCAAAAAGGTTCAAAATAAAACTAGTTATATAACGAAATTTTAATATGATAGAATTTTAGTTTTACATACTACAACTTTCTAATGTGATCTTAATAAGATGGATAATTTTAATTAAAAGTGCAGAATCGTGTTCAAACTTTAGTTCAAAAGTTGGGATTAGACCTTTGCCCTTTGACGGTTTTAGTTGCCAATTTCATTGTATTATCTTGCGGTAATTGACATGATAGATGAATATTAATTGATATTGAAGTTTCATGTGGAATGCTGATACTTTAAGGATTAAAACAAAAGTTATAAATTACTAATTTTCATATTGTAATTAGTTGATCTTTCTTTTCGTCTGATGGTGGTAACTAACGAGTATTATTGGTGTGTTTCTATTGTGTTTGCGTTAGTTTTATTTTCAATAATTGTTTTGTATCAATTCTATTTTTAGATCTTTTGCAGGTAACCTAAGCTGGCAATTTGCAGAGATGTAAAGTATCTGCAAATAGATTGCCATGGACGATAGCCACCCACCACGTTCGCTCTAAAATTAATAAACCTATTTCTAGGTTACCTCTATCATGACTCTTTATAGCAACGTCTATCCTTACGCAATACATACCTGGAAGAGATCGCTATCTTGCGATAAGGCCACTGGTTGTACAGATTTTCCTCTTATCTGTTCTTTATAACAAACTAGACTGTCCCCAATTAACAGAAAATATAATTATATTTTAACACCCCTCTAACTCGAACACGTAATACTCCTTTATTCTTTATACCACGTACAAAAAACCAATATATGAAGAACTCACTCTTTAATCGCCTACCTTCGATATACAATGAAAAATTTTCTACTTTTGACATATTTATCAGCCCTCGCAATCGTTTTAAAACCAATGTAATTAAAATACTATCTAACGTACCTAACACACTTTTATCATGCACACGCACACATATATACTCACAAACATACCCAAACGCACGCACTCACCCACACACACAACTCACCACTCTTTAATAAGTTATTGTTTTAAATATACATATAATTGATAATAATTGTAAAACTCGTAATTGGCATATTGTATCATAGATATAAGTAGAGTAAGTCAAACAGTAAGCTGTGTAGTTTTCAAAATAAATAAATTATGTATCTCTATTTCTTTTGTGTATGCAATTGAGTATTTGAATTAAATTTTTTTTTGTGATAAATCGAAAGATTATATATTAGTTTTATAACAAAACTGTTTTTATTTTTATTTTTTTTTGCAATAATTCAAAATTTATTTCAAAATAAAAATTTGTCTTTGAATCCAGTACCGAAGACACGCCGACAACTCCCGAAGCGTCACCCGATCGCGTGTGACGTCACAATGTTAGTTTTCACTCATTGCAGTTGATAGAAAATTAAATATGTAGTTTGAAAAACTAAACAGGATAAAAAGATAAATTCATGAAATTATTGTATTGTTACCGGGTTTTTATAAGTATACTTACTATAATTTAAATTTTAATTAAATCCGTCGGTTTATAGTGGGTCTAAATCGAATCGAAAGGAGAATTGGTTACATACAAACATATGTTTTAAGCTGATCCTGGCGATCCTTATCGGGATAAATTTTTGATATTATTGTATTGTCATCGGATCTTGATAAGTGTTCAAAATTTGAACAAAATCCGTCGGTTTTAAGTGGGTCAAAATCGAGTCGAAACTTCGAAAGGAGTCGGTTACATACAAACATACAGGTGAAGCTAATAAAAGCGTGTTAATAATAAATACAGTGTTTTGATCTATTTAATTTTGTTGTCATTATTAAATTACATATTAATTATATTAATTGTTAATTATATTATTTAAATTTATATTAAAAATGGCGAACCTCAAAAGTTATCGTTTTGTATCATTATGTACGAATACTACAAAGGCAACTCCTGACAATAATCGGTGATCATAATTATATCAACATCAAGAATATTATTCGTAACTAACTAACTAATTCGGAACCAACTAACAAATCGTATGTAAACGCTATGTACTGCAGTTAATAATAGCTATAACATTATGACGTCACAACTGTGGTGACCAGTCATGGCGCGTTTTTAGTCACGTGATTCTAACTTAAATTCCATCAATATTTAATTGCTTATAATTAACGGAAAAAATTTTTTTTGAAGTTTAAATATCAATATTATTAATAATAAAGTTTCAAAATACATAAAAAAAATCAATAATTTTTTTTTATTCAAATACTCAATTAAGAGTTAAATAAAACAAATTAATAGCAGTTTTATTAATTGCAGTGTGAGAAAGTGACAGCGCTATACAACCTATATAGCGCTGTCCTTGTTCCACACTGGAAATAATGCTTTCACATCAAAGTACGGGAGCTGATTCTACATTCTTCAGCTCCTCAAAACTGAACAAGCCATAAATCGAAGCAAATTCTTTACCAATAACACACGTATTACAACTATTGAAGGACTAACTTTAGACTCGGAATTCTCGATATAACGAGACCAGAAGTTTGTTCAAACACATATGAGACGGGAGATGAAATAGGGTTTTGAAGTGAATTCCAGATGCTTTGGAGAGGTTTAACGATATGTACTTGTGAGGTATACCTTGGTAAAATGATGGTAGTTATGAATCAATTGAAGAATGCATGTGTGCTCTATGTTTTAAATCTTCAGTTGATTTTATGGTTGGAATCCTTGCTAAAAAGGTAACTCTGTCAACTACTTAACGGATTTGGAAATTTGGATGATAGAGATAGTTTCAGACTTAATTCTTAAAAAAAGAAGGATTAGGAAGATACATTTTATGTTTTATTTTAATTACTTATACTCTATTAGAAATATTTGTTATGCACACTTAGGTTATTATTCATTTGTTATTATTCATTTGAACTGTGATTTAAGACTTATTAATCTAATTGAATACAGAGATATGACACTACTAGACTTATTAATTTCCTCAGTATTCCAAGACTTCTGTCTAACAGAAGAATGCTACCTAATATAATGTTTAATATTCACATTGCAATACTGAAGCTTCAAGATCCATATTCCGAAATCTAGTTTACAATTATGTTGGTTAGCTGTGAGCGTTGGAATAGTTACAGTTCTCAGCTTGAAGCTTAATAACCAATTAATTTTGAGTACTGAGCTTTAAGACGTGGTTTATTTTAAAGAATGTCTATCTAATAATATGGACAGCCTCCTTGGTACAGTGGTTGACGTGTGGGCGTAGCACCGAGGGGTCCTGGGTTCGATTCCCGGTGGATACGAAGAAAAAAATGTCTTGGTCTGGTAGGACACAGAAGGCTGATCAGTGATCACCTACTTGTCCCTAAAGAAAATCGATTAGTGAAACAGATGTATAATGCGTCTGCCCACTTGGGGACAACGCGCCTAAAGAATTTTCACTTCAATAATAAAATAATATGTGGAGAGAATTTACTGGTTTTCTCAAGGTCTTGCCCTATTTGTGAAATCAAACGAATAACGTTAGAAGCTTTTCAAAATGAATATTATGCTACTAAAAATATTGTAGGAAATGGAAATAGAATAATGGAAAGTAATTTGATAAATCAAAATAGAAAAGAATCACAAAATGTGGTATTTCATATATATGACGTGACATGATATGAAAGCATTGTTTGCAATAGCACTCCATAGCATAAAATATTCACTTGAACGAAAAGTGAAAACATTGTTCTACTAAAGTCAAAATGATTACGAGGAAATTTTCATTTAAAGGACCTAAGACATAATACTATATTTATCATGAATTATCTGAACACAGTGATTAGATATTAAAATAATGAATAAAATAAATAAATAAATTTAGAAAACACGCAAAAACTTATGAAATGATTGCATTGTCATCGATCCTTGATAGGTGTATAAAGTTTGAATTAAATCTGTAAGTGGGTCATTTTCATACAAACATGTACTATACCAATATTATAATTTGATAATTTTGAAGTTTAAGTGAGTTTGTATGTTTGAACGCGCTAATCTCGGGAACTACTGGTCCGATTTGAAAAATTATTTCGGCGTTAGATAGCCCATTTATCGAGGAAGGCTAGAGGCTATATAATATCATCACGCTAAGACCAACAGGAGCGGAGCGAACATATAGGTAAACCTTAAAAGCGTGTTCAAAGCATCTGAAGATCCTAAATCTCAACAATTAGTCGTAATGGAGGAATTGGTACAAAAATTATTACGTACTAATTTTAGTTCAGGGTTCATCGTACTTTAAAGTACGTTTGTTTTTAATTAACCACTCTTTTCAGCCCGTTTTGCGTATAATGGAATAAAATAGGAGAGTTCATTTCATTTAGTGAAAGCTTGCTTTTCACTCGAAAATCCTTTTCTATGAATGGCCGCTGTAATACGGCAATTCATATTTAAAGTAAATATTAATTAATGCAGTTAAATAATGAAATTTGGGATTATGTGAATTATTTATGACATGTATGGTCAACATTTTTGTATGTATTTAAAAATAATAAACGACAAAAAGGTTTTTCATTTAATATTAATATTTAACAGAAAATAATTTTAAAAGGTTTACTTAATTAATTCATTACCTAATTAAGATTCGTAGTTGGTTTTAAAAAACATATACCTACGTATATGTTGTGTACACTGACAAATAATAATTGACTAAATAAAACGTTTAGGTTCAAAAAACTTGACTCACTTAGTTATATAATACAGTTTAAATGCATAAACACGGCTTTTTTGCATGATAATTATTTGAATACAATATGAACAATTTTAATACGTCCCAAATTTGTTAAATATATTTTTAATTGCACATTTTTTAAAGATTTAATTGCAATACGATGAAACTTTTCACTGTTGTACCTTCAAACGTAATTTATTAGTACTTGTAATGTACATATTATGTAGTTACACAATCACTCAAAATTACCTACTAAAATATCACTATCTGCAAGTAATCTAAACCTAGATCAAAAGAATATACTAATATTTATTAAGTTACACAATCACACAAAATTACCTGCTAAAATCTCATTGTCTGCAATCTAAACCTAGGCTTAAATCAAAACAACGATACACTAATAACTTACACGAAATTACCTACTAAAATATCACTGTCTGCAAGCAATCAAGTCTAGGCTTAGATCAAAAGAGGCTTTATGAGTGCAGCGTGAATATCTGGTGACCCGTATATGAATTGCCCTAGAATTTTTTCATAGCGCGAAACCTCGATTTCGTTTCCATACATAGCAAACGAATGTTGCCCGAATATTTGATTACTTGCTACAATTTATGGTTATTGCTTGGTCTTTGTTAATTGGTTTTAAAGATGTGTAATTCAAATTTGTATTATATTGTAATAGCTACTTAAATTGTATTTTCTATTTAAATAATTTGTTTCAAATTAACCTGTTAAAAGGCTCTTTTGAAATAGAGCTTGATGATCTAATGTTTTGATCATCAAGCTGATCGCATATTTTATTGAAGTGCGTGATATTTAAATCATTAGTCAATACGACTTGGTAAATAAACAGTAATAATTTTAATCGGTAAACTTTTTTAATATTTCAAAACGAAACACGGAAAACAAAACACAAATAGTTCACTTAAAACACAGATTATGAAAATCTAATAACATGCCAAGTATTTAGCGCACATTAACCGTTGAAATTTCGCGTAATAACCGGGCTACCCGGATAACCCGGGCTGCGGTTTAAATCTGACAGTGTAAGCGTAATTGTCTGTAAGGACGTATTCATATTTAATTAAGAACTATTTCTGTGTTCTTGGAATTTGGTGCTTGTTGAATTTTGAATTGCCAGGATCGTTTTGTTGAGTTAGAGTTGGATTCATTTCGTTTAAAATTTGATCGTTTTATAACATTCAAGAAAATAGGCTTTTCAATTTAAAAAAAATGTTGTGTGGTTTTATGAAACCACGGTAAAAGTGAAACTGTTCGAACGGTTCCGAACACTGCTTTGTGTAGCGCATGTCGCGTGACGGTCGGCTGCCGAGTAGGTATACCTACTCGGCAGCCGCAATGCACGCGACATGCGCTACACAGACCAAAAAGTTTGAGACGATGTAATAAAAGTTTCGCTTTAAAAATATATTTTATTCAAAGCAACTCTATTACCACGTTCACTAAAACTAAAGAAACTTCGCACTTTAAATCTAGTTTTAATTTGTTAATTATTGTTTTTTCTTTTACAAGGTTTAAATTTAAACACTGTTTAGCTTAGAAAAACAAATGAATAATCAATAACTATCTTATTTAATACATAATATTGTTATTTTATATCAGCAGAGATGTTGATATCATGTTCTCTAAACAGTACCACTAACAAGCCTCTATTTTCACCCCACAAATTGTTATATTTACCTAATTCACAATCCACATTAAACCGAAGTTATTTTCTAATAACCAAACATGCACACGCTTACTAAATCCCGCTAAACCAAACGATATGGTCAACCGCAAAGTTTAATTCGTTTGAACAACCTTATGAGTTCTGTAATTATGAGTTTAGCAGTACCGTTCCGGTGAGGACCGGCTAACACAAATACGAACTGGTTTGAACTAGATTGCGCCGGCTGTAACTGCTTCTGAGCGGCTTTGTTCTAGGAAGGGATTTTGAAGTGGACGTTATTAAAGAGCAGGATGTGTTTTTCTTTGGCTATAGAAACTGGCTTAATGTAGTTGTTTGTATGTTTCTATCCTGCAATGTAATATGGATAAATATGTGAGTCAATATGAATAAAGGAGAGAGGACGCTCTATAATATGGGCTTAAAAAGACGACGTGTTAATCATTTCTGATCATTTTAATGCAAAAAAATATCTTTCTCAATAACCATCAGGGCGAATGCTCACATAAGCATCATCCAGAACTGTTTAGTTTCATGAAGACCTGTTCATAAACTGAACATGAACCAGAAAAATAATTTTCAATTGAAAGAATAGGACGTAGTCATAAGTCAATCATCTCCAAATTAAAAGGAAAAAGACAAGCATGTCGAAATTTTGTTCCACCGTATTCCGCTAATTTGTTCCCCAGAATCCACAATATAAAGATTCAATAATATTTGTGCTGTAATTCCAAACACGTATACGAATGATATTCAGTGATACTGATGGACAGAGACACAATAATGAAATCCGGTCAAAATTGTAGATACGTGCAACGAATACAGAAGAGATAACAAATATGCTTTATTATTAGAAGGAAATTTTACGATATTTTGATGGCTACATCAATGTTTTTGTAGGAAAAGTTTGAGGGCGATCCCATAAGTTGGATAAATTTAGGGAGGATATTATTTCTGTATATCGATTTTGCTTTGCATGTGAGGTTCGAAGTGTTTTCTCTAGTATTTGATACTATACTTTTTTCGCGGATATGTGGATAAAATTTAATCCTGAATGAAAAATAGCCTAAGGCACTTCATAAATTATAATTATTTTATTGTTGTGTGGAAATACGATTTGTATTAAATCATTAATTCGAAAATAGTGACATGAATAAACCTCTATAGTTCACACACTGTATGCATATTTAATATTCAAATGCATTAGTAAATCCATTTTGTTATTATGTCCTTGGAATAAGCGATTTCCATTTTCTTTTTCAAATCATTAATTTAATAAATATAATGATAACAAGTGTACCTTTAATATAGTTAATTCTGTTTCAGATCATAAACTTCACTACCCTGCCAATAAATTCGCCAAGAGAAACCACTACGGATTGAAAGCAGACCCTTGCAATACTACTACCTTATCCACTAAACCAAGAAGAGGAGATTGAACATATTACATTCGTCATCATCATCAGCCCATACATTATGTTCCCACTGTCACGTCAGTTTCCTTACGATGTTTTCCTACACCGTTTCAGGAAGTATTCATGTGAATACATTCCATAGTACAATTAATATATAATATATATTATCTCAAATAGATACAGAATATCGTAATGATATTTGGTCAAAATTGTTTTTACGTGTTCAGAATATAGATGCTCAAATTATGGTTATTAGTGTAGTAGTACAACGAATGTTTCTATATGTCTATTTTATATGGGATTTTCGTAGGGTACAAATTTAATCAGATGACAACATTAAATGTATTTTTTTATGGTTGAAAATCATTATTTGTGAAAGTATACACAATTTTATTTCGGTAGTACCTACTATAATCTAGTATGTTTATTGTTTAGGTACATACACATTTGCTTATTAATAAGTGAACATTTTGACATCATTATGGCATCAGTTTTTATCCCAGAATAAATTTTAACTCACAGACCTATTAACGTATATCGATTCAAAAGAGGCGTTTGGTAATCTATTAAACAAATCATATTTTCACATGTGCACCATAATCAAATATCTCATAAAAATATTCTTTGAAATAACACATATAAACACTGAAACATTTCTTACTCAATCGGTTTTTTCTACAAAAAGCCATTCACATTTAACACGTGAATCAGAACCCGATATATCCCAATAGAAGTTTGAAATAAAAATATTTTTCTAGTTACGGCTTCTGAAAAAACTTTGCACTACCGATAGCTTTTTCATACATCAGTCGATACAGTTTTATACATCGTTGTTCCAATTAACAGGGATTTAATAGATAAGGCTCTTAAAACTGAATAGAAGTGCCAAATTTGGGGAAAAAGCTGAATACTGAAAAGGTCAGTTGCGTAGTATAAAGTACGTTTAAAAACAATGCGCATTGGAAAGTGGTAAGTAGATGTATGTGATCTCATAAGAGGTATTTTAAATGACAAAAACGATGATTGTTCCTCTCATTCCTGAATAAAACGGCACCTTTACTATTTTTTATATACACATACTTGATAAATAAAACATTGAACATGGTATAATGTTTCATACAATTAATGGTCGTTTCACATTGCGTTTTTTTCGATCAGTCGTTGCGTTGATGATTGTTAACTATCAAGCAACTGCTGGGTAAACCAGCTTTAATATTAAGCGTTGCAAGCTGCTTTAATACAGCGATCATGTAGGTTGACTTTAAAAGTTAGATCACAATACATAGAAACGTTACTTTTCAGTAACTCTATATATATAAAAAAAACACATCAAATCAGTTGCGTAGTTTTAAAGATCGAAACATTGAAAGAGCGACTTTGTTTAATACCATATAGTGATCGTCCACGCGTTGTCCACCGATTACTAATTCAAATGTGAAAATCCACACAATAGTTCTCATTTGTGCATTATCTATCAAGCCGTTGCGTTCTCTGCGTTCAGTGGGCACAGCCACATTGTCATCAACAGTGCATTCAGATGGTTTAACGTTCGCTTCCATGACTATTGTTTATCGACTTATGTTAGCTGTATCTATTCGATTTGGAATTGATTTTCATCTGCGAAGAATTTAGCAGAGGCTTAAAGTTGTAAAACACAAATACGTAGTGGGCAGTCTTCTTATCTACGACTAGCTAGTATTAAATCAATCAATCAATCAATCAAATGGCGAATGATTGATTGACTGATTGAGCTCGTATTTCCATCTGAAATCCAATAACACTTAATAGACCTAAGCTTCGAATCTGGTTAATCTCAACGTCAATAAAACGTTACGTCTTAACTAAAAGTATAAAAGCGTATGCTATACAGAAAATTGAGTAAGATGAATTAACACAATGAAGAAATATACTTAAAACTTCCTCGAAATACCTTAAAGTTTAACAGACTCGGACGTAACCCGTTTCGCTATGACCGCTCCTTCTAAATTTAGAGTATTCGCTCAAAACTTTAGTATTACGATTGGCTTAACTTTGCGGACTTAGAAACTTTTTGATGAGCCGCATTGTAGAATTAAAGTTTCTATTCAAATGCAGAATGAAATGCGAACGTATAGTATCGGTGTAGAAAATTGTACGAACTTTTGTACCAACGTACTCTAATCTATTGTTACAACTTGTCTGTAAAAAGCCTATGCTCTAATCCAGACTCTATATTTGTACAGATTTTGATACATATGCGATCAGATGCTTTTAACATGAATAATTAACCAACACCCTTACAAAATTACACGTTTTATAAGTAGGGGGTTGAAAATAGGCTTTTTATACTGTAATCATGTAATCAAATTAAATGGCTCATCATCAAACAATAACATTAAGTACATAAAATATTATTTTATCTGGAATATTAAAAAAATATTCCCTCAAATAATTCCTCATATTCATGTGAATGAAATAAGAAAGGCTTATTATCTTTGTTCTGTCGAAATGAAGCCTCATTATGTAATAAATTCCCTTATCATAAAAGCCTATCAATCTTTTATTTAAATTTACGGTTTGTTCCTCTTTTGTTTTATCCATACTAATATTATAAATGCGAAAGTAACTCTGTCTGTCTGTCTGTTACTCAATCACACCTAAACTACTGAACCAATTTTCATGAAATTTGGTATGGAGATATTTTGATACCCGAGAAAGGACATAGGCTACTTTTTATCCCGGAAAAATGACGCAATCCTGGAAATCCCACGGGAACGGGAACTATGCGGATTTTTCTTTGACTGCGCGGGCGAAGCCGCGGGCGGAAACCTAGTCTATAATAAAATATATTACATTGATCAGTAGATATTCTGATATTAATTAAATTATGAAATGACGAATGCCGTACTTATCCTTCCAAAAGGTATTTCACAAATATGAGAATAATGTTTCAGAGAGAGACAATATAAATAAAAATTATATTCATTATTTTGAAAGAGCCGTAAAGGAAAAATTGCAACAAACTATTCTTATAGCTTCAATTAACAAATACACAAGAGAAATTATAAAACAACCATGATTATTTATTTTTAATATATTTTTTATGGTAGAGCCATCTATGCTATATGGTAGGGCATAACTGAAATCAAGTGGTCAACATTCTATAAAAATGTATTCAATACTGTAATTGATGGCACGGGTTTTTGTCCTATATTTACTCATATGAAACAATAAGTATAAGTAAAAGTAAATTATACTCTACAGTAACCTGCACAAAGCACAGCATGTTAAAAGATCCAGCCACTTTCAATTCTCACCAGAATTTACACTAAAAGCTTCCACGCCGAACCTCTCACCTTATTACGCCATCGAGCTTGCGTTTTTTCACTTCACCGTTACAGAAATATATTCTCAAAGATACTATGCTCTACAATTCTACATATTTGAACATAAATCAGACTATCATAACACATGAAACGATGAAATATGTAGTTAATTCCAATAGCCGTTGTTCATTCGTCTATGTAACGGAGGCATGAAACTATACACCGAACGAGCTTCAAATCCATACAATTTTTATCAAGTTTAAAGTCCATTGCTGCGTTAGTTCTAAAAAAGTAGCTGGAAACTTAGTGAGGTTAGTACATAGCAAGCAATGTATGCAATGTTATTGAAACAACCGATTGTACTGGTTATGTAGTAAAGGTATATCAAATGTAGAATGTGTGCTTGCATTCTTACTACCGCCATTTACAAAATTGGATTCGTCAGTGCATCTACGCTTTAGGCTTGAATATTTTATTTTTGGTTTAAACATTTCAGAGTACCCTTGTAAGCTGATTTGAAATTAACACGGTCGGACGCTCAAGTAAAGGTGTTAATTTAATTTACTCTAAACAGTTTCTCTAAAATAATTATGCTGAAAAATACTTGGGTATAATTAAAACCTGTTTTAATTTTATAAAGTGCAGTACCTACATTTATGAATGTTACAATTACTATTTACTCGACACATTTTTTTCGTTGAGTCATATTCATACTAGGTACCTACTACTTATAATTGGAAATAAATAAAAAAAAGATTAACTTAATATTATATTAGCTGAACGCTGAGCTATTTCTGACTAAATAGATATGAAATGGCAATAAAAATACATTTTCTTCCGTCGTAAGTTCCTTAGTTTCGAAAATATTGTCTGCGGCGTCGTGACCTGGTTTTACAAAACTCATCTCTGAAGAATCACAGCTAATTGCATTTAAATCCGACGCTCACAGAAACCAACACCACAAAGTCTTGCGACATAATTTAGAAAAGTACCCTCAGGATATTAAAGGTGCAAATAAGTTTGATTAAGTCCAGCCAAGTTAGGATCGAAAGCTCGGCTAATTTGGCTTAGTAACTTGTTCAAGCATGTCGAATTTCTTTTTCTCGATGCTTCTAGAATATTCGCTTTACGGTTTTAAATTGTGAAGTAACGATCGATTATTTTTTTAAATAAAAATAAAAAAAAAGATATTTTGTTTTATTTATTTTATATACTTAGGTACTTTTTCGCTCGCATGTGCATTTCATATATTTTTGTAACATCTATCTTCCATCCCCTATTTTCCCGTTTAAGTTTTATTTTCCAATAAAAAACGTATACATTTTCTCGTAGATTAATTCTAATTTCTACCTATTTAAGGCAGTTTTATGGTTCAGCCGTTAAAAACAAACAAACATTCGTATGTATTAACTAGGTATACCATAAATCTAAATTATTCAGTGGACTGTCTTGTGATTATTTAGACATTGTTGCTTTTGTATTACAATGTACATTAATAATTGTCGAAAGTTTATTTCATCGTGATATGTGCAGTGGAACACAGGTGAGAGTCGAGTCGTTAGAATGAGAAAGTTCAGTTGCCAGACTATCTACTAGACGTATAATATAATAATTTTGGATACGAATACTATATTGCTGACAAAAGTGAGATAAAATGTATTGAAAATCTTTAACCCTTTCGCTACTAACATTGCATTGCTTTTTTTAACTATAAGCTGTAAAATAAATATATTGAAATGTATACAATAGTGGATAGAAAACTATAAAGTACAGTCAGCATGAAGCCATTTTTATTTTTGAATCAATCACGTTTCAGAATTTCAAAATATCTGCAGCATGCGGGCCTACAGGACGCAAATATTTCACTATACATATAGGAAGAGTGTACTGTATACTAAATAAATATGCTAAAAATATGCACATATAAGTTACTAGCAATCTGCATGCGGCTTCGCCCGTGTAGTCAAAGGAAAACCGGATCCACTTACCGTGGGATAAAACCTATCCTATGTCCTTCCTGACGTCTCAAACTATATATGTACCAAATTTCATACAAATCGCTTCAGTAGTTTATGCGTGAAGAAGAGACAAGATAGACAGAATTACGTTCGCAGTTATAATATTAGTAAAGAGTAAGGATAGTGCACACCAATTTTATTAAGAGAGGAAACTTCATATCTCCCACTATATTTAGCTTAGGATCTTGGGCAACTGGAGTAAACTCGCCTTATATTCTGATTAAATTAGTTGGTGGACTTACTGATGAGTTCCCGTACATCCAGGTCAAGTAAATTACAAGTGCAGTTGATAATGTCTTGGATATACTAGTTATATAATATACTTGCTGTGCCGCTCGGAATCGCACGCAAAATAATAAATAAATAAATAAAAATAAAAAGTATTTTCTATAGCTCATGACGTGTTTTTCTTGATTTTATATATTCTTGTAAAGTTTCATCCAAATCCATTCTGTAGTTTTTACATTAAAGAGTAAGAAACATCCATCTTAATATTACTTATAAACTTTCGCGTATATAATACTAGCAACCCGCCCGTGGCTTCGCCCGCGTTTTCAAAAAAAAACCGTAGTTCCCGTTCCCATGGGATTTCCGGGATAAAACCTATCCTATGTTTTATTCCAAGTTACCCTTTAAGTGTAATTTCATTGTAATCGGTTCAGTAGTATTTGCGTGAAAGAGTAACAAACACACACACATCCTCACAAACTTTCGCATTTATAATATTAGTAGTAAAACTAGGAAGGAAAACTAGGATTAGTAAAACTATAATAGACTGATGTACCAAAAAGGTAATTTAAAAATATATTTTGTCCTGCTTTTTGTAACATTGTTCTTCCAACTGATTGAAGAATAAATATTGTATTCAAACGACGATAGTCGAACAATGGATGACATATCTACATAATATAATTTAGTTTAGTTAACACAAACAAGAAGTAACAAATTTTCAATAATAAACTTCATAATCGAAACACGTTTGTTTGCACAAGAAATTAGTGAAACTTATGCTACACCTCATCAATCAAAGTTAACATATGTAAAGGTATGATAGAATAAACTAAACTTTATAACTATGTGTTTAGGTTCAATTTAAATTGACAAGTTATAGGGTTGCAGGTTGATGATTAAATTATAGTTAGCTGTCAGATTTTATGGTAAGTATAGTTTCAGTTTATTATTATGTAAACTTATAAACAGGAATATATGAATGGAAATTTCTAGATCACTTACTGTTAGTTGATAGTTCGTCTAATATAACATTAGTTTAATGAGTTTATGGTATTAAAATTACGAGTCATAAATATTAATTTTGTTTTTGACTTAAAAATATGTTCTATTGATGACTGTCTTCCGTACAAATTCAAAAATATTCATAATTATTATGGAGAATGATTATAATTTGTAAGGTATATCGCTCTACATAATTATGGCGTCCTTAGTGTCCCCTGAAATTTGTAACTGACTTTTTGACGTGACAACGTTTTATAATTCGATAGAGCCGGCTGCACGCACGAAAAAACATGCGGCGTTGCGTATTTCCAAACTATACATAGCCAGAACGCAACCATAGGAAACTGCTCGTGTATACTTTGTAATGCTTTTTTTAAGTTTGTTATTACAATATATACACGAATTTTGTTTGGAACGAAGAAGCAAGCATCCGCGTTACAAAGTATACACGATCAGTACGCAAAATATGTATAACTAAATATAGCTACTACACAAATTACGCTTGAGCGAAATAATAAATATATAGACAATCAAAGACTTGTACAGCTATATCTATCTACTTTTATTCTTCTTGATTGATTCAGTAAAATATGGAATAAAAATATTATGAGGTAAACTTAGTAAAATAAATAGGTAACAGATATAAGGATTACCTATGGGTTAGGTTAGGTTCGTGTTTTTTTTAACTACACAAAAATAGGAGCCCCGCGAAGCGGGGCTCCGTCGGTCGCCTCGCAACCGTCTTCTTCTGGACTTATTAGATTCTTACATTTTAATACTATTGTCAGTTGTAAGTCGTGCAGTATAGTCGGGAACGAAGACACAAGCATCCTCGATACAAAAAAAAAATGTTGTGTGGTTTTATGAAACCACGGTAAAAGTGAAACTGTTCGAACGGTTCCGAACACTGCTTTGTGTAGCGCATGTCGCGTGACGGTCGGCTGCCGAGTAGGTATACCTACTCGGCAGCCGCGATACACGCGACATGCGCTACACAGACCAAAAAGTTTGAGACGATGTAATAAAAGTTTCACTTTAATATACGATCAGTACGCAACATTATATACACAATACACATGCATTTTAATTTTTAATAATAGATTTCAAAACAGCAATACAATAATATTAACGCGAGCGATGTAAAGACGCCGCGCTTACCTACTCCGAAACATACACGATTAGTCCGCATGCGTACTGGCGCTGTATATTTTGGAGCGTTATTCTTACTTACTTCACTACAAAGTATACGCGAGTATTTGCGTACTGCTGTTGTATAGATTGGAAGAACTTTGTAAAAAAGTTATTTCCAAACTATACGTGATTAGTTTCACACCGTTGCGTACTGGCCTTGTATAGTTTGGAAAGACGCTGCGGCGTTACCTCGCTCTTTAGGCGTTCCATGTAAGGCTTGAAGTGCAAGCGAGAGCGCGGAACGAGCGACAAAGAAGCACTATCGGACGTTGTCACGTTCAACTATCGTCAGTAAACCGACTTAACAGATAACCAATTTTTAAAGGAAAAAGTATTAACATTACAACATTAATGCACTCCATTCCGCTATAACTTCCTGAGCAAAACAGAACAAAATCCATACAATCCATTATCAATTCAAAATAATTCTATTCAATAACAACACGCGTAAAATGTTGTTCATACAACGAGGCAATAAGTTACATCAAATGGGCCGATCCTATGGGTCACGCTATTATTTATATGACCAGTTATATTGACCTACCACTCCCCCTGCTGCTCTATAGTATTATGGAAATTACGAGGCATATTATAATAGTGAGATAGGGGTCAAAGTAATTTGGTCTTTACGTGAAAACATTGAAAGGATTCAAAAGGTGGTAAAGATTATAGTGTTTCGCTTGAATGAATATATTGATTATTTTGTGCCATTTATCTGTTTGTATTTATAGCCTTTTTACAAAGAAAAAGTTATAATGAAGTCACGAAAACACATAGGAATAGAATTTCATTATTCCTTTAAGGAAAGATAATTCTGATCAATAAATTCAGTTTATTCTCTCACTGCTTTATATAAGTTTTTCCTACTATTATGTATAACTAGATTCTACTTTACTATTATTGTATAAAACAAAGTCGCTTTGTCTGTCCGTATGTATGCTTAAATCTTTAAAACTACGTAACGGGTTTTGATGCGGTTTTTTTTAAAAGATAAGAGTGATTCAAGAGCACGGCTTAAGTATATAATTTATTTGATTTTAGAAAGAGCCTAGCGGGCGAAGCCGCGGACCAAAAGCTAGTTAAAAATAAATTAAAATCGTTTTATGTAAATGTAGATCAAATTAATACTTTGGTATTTTTTAAAAGAAAATAAACACTTCATTTCTAAGACTTTTTCCATCACGGTACGGAATGGCTCGTTTTTAATAAACGACTCTGAGTGCAGCAAGAAAATATTAAATTGACTCTTTTGAAAAGCTTCGTTACAATATTACAAGGTTGCAAATTAATTGACGTGGAAAAAACAAATACTACAAATATTAAAATATGTTTCTTTTTTATGCAAGTTCTGTAAGTTGTACATGGGCATTGAAATTGTTAAGAAATCCTGAAAATATGTACTTATTAACTCAGTTGATATTTAAATAAATAATCTGTATAAAACGTCTTAATTATTATTTGTAAATTATAATTACCGTAAATTCGTTTTAGCAACAGAAAAATTAGATTTAAATAATTTGAATAGAAATTGTAGTCTGTTAGTACCATTCAAATCTAATATTAATTATTATTTTTAAGGTATAAAAATAAACACACAAAAGTTAATTTCGACCGTGACAGGACTCGAACCTGCAATCTTCGGATCCGAAGTCCGACGCCTTATCCATTAGGCCACACGGTCGACATGCATGACGATGAATTTAACGATCATATAGTTTATTTAACCTCCTTTCCAGAAAGTCTGATATTCTAAATTTTTCTAGAATATCTTATATATATAAAAATGAATCTCAAAATGTGTTGGTAAGCGCATAACTCGAGAACGGCTGAACCGATTTCGATAGTTCTTTTTTTATTATATTCCTTGAAGTACGAGGATGGTTTTTATGTAGAGAAAACGTAAACATATACCACGGGCGAAGCCGGGGCAGACCGCTAGTAAGAAAATAAAAATGCAGATGCTGTTATTTTACCACGAATTGATAATAATTAGGAATGATAAAATCTTCCTTATTTATTGAAATTATGAGCATCAGAAAATGTCCCGTGTACCCTTGTGGGGCATGGGACAAATGCTTTAAACATAGTATGATTACTTATCGATTTACTTCTTGGACAAGTAGGCGATCAGCCTTCCGTGCCATGACATGACTACTGAAACTTTTTTTTTTATTAAAATAAATAGATAAGTAGAAGTAGTGCCAAATTCTATTTGTTATAAGAAACTACTATTTACCCGTTTGTAAATTAATTCCATATCTACGTTATTTCATTCACGTATTTACATACTTTATAAAAGGGTTTGTCAAAATATTATATAATATATTATATTTATATAGTAATAAAAACCACTAAAATTAAAAATCATACAAAAACTATATAGTAAAAGATAGCCCATTCCATTGATTTGGGTCAAAATTCAATTCAAAGCGAATTGATAGTTCTAATATTATTGCTGCGGCTATAAAATTTATCCATCGACTATTTTTTCATATAGTTCAAATTTTACGCAATTTTGATACATATCAGATAAAGGCAATAAAGGCAATAAAGGCCAATAAGGCTCCTTTGTGTCTTTATGTACCTACTAAACAATTATCTTAGACTATTATTAGCATTATTTTGTATGTGAAGCTTTTAAAGCTCTGGATGAAGCTTACATTGGTGTATATTATGTGTTCTACAATGAAATGGACCAAGTAATATTACTATTTATTTTAGTTATTATCTCGCGTTGATAAAATCGAATATTAAACATATTATAGTGAGAGAGATCGTGAACATAAAACATATTATAGCATTAATTATGGAGAGATTACAGTCAGTTTAAGTAAAGTGTTTTCCAACATACTGCACTGCTACAGTCGCATTTTTCTGATTTGACGGTCTTAAAGTACCTACTTAGTACAGTGTATATTTAGAGTTCGAAATTAAGTAGAACTCGAAAATATGAAGGATTAATAAATATACCTACAAATATAATTTCATATTCATATACGTTAATCTCATAAAACTGTCACGTTTTTGCGATTATTCAGCCATTTTAGATTTAATAATAAACAGCGTGACGAGAATATAACATTAAATCACGTTTCTTCATTATTTTATTACAACTAAAAGCTTTACATATATTAAATTGAATAAAACGAAATGTGAAAAGACTCAACCGTAATTTACTGAATGTTACGACTTTTAATATTTTCTCATAAAAATACAATAATTATAATTGTATTTGTTTATTGTCATCGCAGTTAGTGACTCAGAAATGAATTCAACAAAAAATATTTTGAAGTGAAACTTCTTTAGGCGCGTTGAGAGTAAAATTTTAAGGTTGCGTCGCCTTGCTCCATGACGTGATGGTATTTGGCATTTATTTTGGCATATTTGAATCTTGTCAAAGAAGTTACACTTCTGACACGTGTGCTCGGTACACACGCTCTTTTTTGTTACATTACTTATTTTGAATTATAATGTCCGAAACAGCCATTTCGTCAATATAAATTCACCAAAAAATACAGATCCCAAGCAACCATTATTAAAGAGATAGAATTCCCGGAAAGTTTTGATTAACAAATTATTGGTTTAAGTTCGCGATCCATCAATCAAGATATAATCTTAATATTTAATGGGTTAATTGGGGTCACAATTTTATCACTTCATAATTTGATCTTTTATGTAATAACTTTTAGAAGTACTAATTTAGGTTTTAAGAGATTTAAATTTTAGATAATATTAAAACAGATTTGGTACTGGATGTATGTTTTGTTACTTTTTATTTTATTTGTTTTTATTAGACGGATTCTACAATATATTAAGTAGAAACAAGACTTTTAGTAGTAACTAGCGAACCGGGCGAACTCCGTTTCGCCACCAGAGACAGCTTTTCTTTGCTATAAACCTCACGGAGCCCGAGACCTTTCCGACGAATGCACAACCGTGGAAATCGGTTTGTGCGTTCTGGAGTTATAGCGTCAGAAAGGAAAACCCGACTTATTTTTATATAGTAGATTAGTTTCCGTATAAATTTAGAAGAAAACATATTAATAAATGCCTATATTACATTGGAACGTATTAATGTTATTAGACTTTGTTACTTATGAAATACATTAACAAAATAAAGCAATGTTGGTACGACATCAATCATCAATCATACTTTATAAAGTACTAGTGGTCCGCCCCGGCTTCGCCCGTGGTACATAATTCGCAATAAAAGGTAGCCTATGTCCTTTCTCGGGTATCAAAATATCTCCATACAAAATTTCATGTATTAAGTATGGATGTTTAGACTTTAGACATTACTCACTTACACACAACATCTTTCCATTTACATATATACACACCCACACACGCTCATGTGTCTTCGTCACTACATAGTATAAAACAAAGTCGCTTTTTCTGTCCCTATGTTCTATGTATGCTTAAATATTTAAAACTTAGCAACGGATTTTGATGCGGTGTTTTTAATAGATGATTCAAGAGGAAGGTTTTAGTATACATGTATACATGTATACATGTATAATTTACTTAGACAAAGCGGGCGGTAAGCTAGTCGATAATATAAAAATCGCAAAATGTGTTGGTAAGCGCATAACTCGAGAACGGCTGAACCGATCTCGTTCAATATTTTCTTAAATAATATTCCTTGAAGTACGAGGATGGTGCTTATGGAGAGAAAACGTAAAAATGTACCACCGGCGAAGCCGTGGGCGATAGTTTAACATACATTCTGTATTTTCTCGTGTTTGATTTTACGCGAGTATTATACATTTAGAAATTAAAGATTGTAACGGATTTTAAACGCGATTTTTTTTTCAATTACGCATTTGAAATGCGGGGAGACTGTCAGTCTCCTTCCTGACCTCGCTCGCTGCAAAGTGTGCGAAATGTCGGGAAAATAATATGATGAATAAATCACGTTTAAAATCCGTTAAAATCTTTAATTTCTTAAAACATTTTGTATGCAAAAATACACACGATTAAACTAGCCATGTATTCATCCTACTAATACTACTAATACATATTACAAATGCGAAAGTATGTGAGGATGTGTGTGTGTGTGTGTGTGTGTGTGTGTATTTGTTACTCTTTCACGCAAATACTACTGAACCAATTACAATGAAATTTAGCACACATGTAGAAGGTAACTTGGATTAACATATAGGATAGCTTTTATCCCGGAAATCCCATGGGAACGGGAACTATGCGGGTTTTCCTTGGAAAACGCGGGTGAATCCGCGGGTGGAAATCCAGTTACACAATAATCCAATCATACGCAAAATAAACTAATTTTAAGTTGTAATTAAATGTCTGTTTGATCGGATTATTGCAATTAAACCGGTCTGGTTAATATAACACGTTTATCGGTACTAATACCGCAAAAATCGTGAATGTTAAGCTTTTTATTGAATTCATTTTGTTATTATGTTGATTCGTAAATCTCTTTATGTGTAATTATTTGAATGTAGTGCATAGAGTTACCATGTACTACGTACTAGAGAGGGCATCTCTAATAAACTATTTCTAACACGAGTTAGAGTCAATCGTCTCAAGCCATTTTTTTTTTTTGTTACATTGATTGGTTTTATAAATTGATAATTTTATTCATATTTTTTTAATAAAATAAGCAATATTTATTTGTTACATTGATTGGTTTTAATTGATAAGTAATAAAAGGCAGAATATCTACAAAGTGTCTACTGACTAGCCGGCCGGTGCCGCCGCCGCGCTTGTTACATAGATTTTGTTCGTGATGTCCTCTCTGTATTATAATACCTCAATGATGTAGTGCTATTTTGTTTATTGGTTTTGTCATAATAAATTTGCGCCTTCAATAATCTGTGGTCACTTTTTAAGAATTGGCAACATTTGTTTTTGTCATTCCTCTTCTCTGCGGACATTACTCATATAACACTTTTTCATCGTAATAAAGTTTTTCTTATAAAACGTGCACCTGGGTTTTATATGATTTATCAGATTCCTTTACTATAATCGATTGATTTATATTACATTTCCCAGAAAAATAATTAAAATAGGTACATTTTAAAATTATTCATTTTCTTAGTACCATGCTTCCTCCTCTAATTTAGTACATCTTCGCACAAAATGAAACACATACAAATAAAAAAATAACACCATAAAATGCTATTTTTAAAACAAAAGTCCGAAATCAAACCTTAAGCTTATACATATACACCAGGCGAAAACACGAACATGTCATTGAACCCTCATCCTAATTAGTGTTTCTAATATGTAGTGTATAGACCGGGCATTATATTATTTGGTCTAGTTAACCCTCAATTATTCGGACATACATTACCCACGTATTTGAACAACGCCATTACAATATACATTAATTGTTATACGTTTTATACAACGTGCATCGTTTAGATTGAGTTCTAAATAAAACTTAAATTATGTTTAGATAAGACTTATTTAACGGTTTAAAAAAATTATGTTATTGATTTTCTACTCCATATTTTAGTTTATAGAAAAATAGGTAGGTACAATAATATACATAGTAAGTTGCTCTTTCACTGTTTACATATTAAATTCTTACCTTTCTGGAATTATCATCACATAAAATACCAATAATATACATATTCAATTCGAGAAGAATTTTACATATTATTATATCTCTATACATACTTATCATACCACTGCTTAGTATCACTGTCTTCTACACTGTAATGTTATTTGACTAGCAAACGTACAGCGTAGACTCACGTAGCAAAGGTGCTACGTAACACTTGCTACGGATTTGGCGTAGCACGTTGTAGCTGAACATTTCTTCGACGATCTACAATATCAGATCGCTTCTCATACAATTTACAATCAAATTCGATTGATCCAGTATTTATACATAATTGTGCTTAGTATATTATGCATAGAATGTATTATTTAGATACATCACATTGTTGATTTGTATCCTACACGCAGAAAGTAATTTATGGACAGACAGTCGTTACTTTTTCCTACAAAAACAGCTTGTAGGATCTGTTTTAAATATGGTGAAGGATAAAAAATAATCTGTATATGTGCTTTAAACCCTAGTAAGATTCTATTGAAACAATAGTAGCTAATGAATACTGTAAATGCTGCACGTTTTTTTTAAGATTTTTTTTAATTAAAAATCTCGCGTTTGATTTTATGCGAATATTATACATTTAAAAATTAAAGATTTTATATAGAAATTAAAGATATTGCTCGCAAAGTGTGTGAAACGTCGGGATAACAATGGTATGAATAAATCGCGTTTAAAATCCGTTTAAATCTTTAATTTCTAAATATCTCTTTCCCGAAACATCGCAAAACGCTATTCATTAAACAATGTCGCAATGGGAGCTCATAATTGTACAAATAAGCTGTTCCAGCAATGTTTCAGTGCACCTGCGAACCCGCGAATAACTTCGAGTATTTATTTTAGTGCTCTTTAAATAAAGTTAGAAGTTATATTTTTCTGTAATATTGAACAACTAGATTTCCGCCCGCGGCTTCGCCCGCGTTTTCAAAGGAAAATCCGCATAGTTCCCGTTCCCGTGGGATTTCCGGGATAAAACCTATCCTATGTGTTAATCCAAGTTACCCTCTACATGTGTGCTAAGTTTCATTGTAATCGGTTCAGTAGTTTTTACGTGAAAGAGTAACAAACATCCATACATCCATACATCCATACATCCTTACAAACTTTCACCTTTATAATCACGGACATATATCAAGATAGACTAAGCGAGTGTATGTACTTCCCGTGTCCAAACTACGATTATGAAACTTACTTGACGCTGGCCTACACTCAGTCCGCGCTTGCAGTTCGCCAAGGAAAGACGTGAAGCTGAATAAAGTAAAATGCCGAATTACGCCGTTATAAACTGTAGAAACTCCACAGCTGTGAGTGGCCGAGTTAGCAGAGATGTTTCCTTCCACCGGTAAGTAATTTTCTAATCAGAATATGCACTATTTATTTTAAAATCAAATAAAGAATATCTGTGGAAAACGATCGTGACAAACACGGATACCAAATCATACGAAATGATTCGGAATACATTGCGGCTTTTACTTGGCACGGTAAAGATCGCGTCGTATGATAACAAGCAATGAATAGCGTCTTCTCATTTTTCTGTTCTCATTTTTCTGTCCAATTTTGTGGTTAGTGATGTTCATTTGATGCAACAGTTCTCGATTCTAATCGATTTTATAATCGAACAGATAAATGATAATTTGAAGGAGCAATTTTTCAGAAAAAAGGCATAGATTTTTTTTGTCATTTAATACGACTTGACCTAGAACTTTTAAGTATTTTAATACAAAGGTACTAAAAATAAATATTATGACATGGACGCCATTAGTTAAAGTGTCATCTTGGGAGTTTTTTAAGAAAACTCCTTATTGCTTAGACTATGTTTGTTTTTTCAGTTTTCCAAGTAACCCGAACATAAAAGGAAAATGGATCGATGCAACGGGACATAAAGATTGATTGATTGACAGTTTCATTACTTTCTTTCGATGGCCTCTCTAGTACGTAGTACATGGTAACTCAATGGGCATATGTAAGAAAAAGCTAAAACACATTAGTTTACTTGTTAGAATATTAAAAGGTTTATAACTTTATTTTATCATCCCTCTGTCTATGGTAATTATCATTTTTCTGTCTTGAATCGATTTAGTAATCGATTACGATTCATTTATTTGACTACCTCTTAGACATAGATCTAGTTTGATCTGATTTCTTTCGATTTACTTCGATGGGATAGGACGATACTAGAATCGCCGCGCGAGTGGCGGCCTAATCGATTTAGCGTAAAATGAAATTAACATCACTAAAAAGCGCTCGTGACGTCATAACGCGTCAAGGTCAGTACAAAAAATATGACACGCTTGGTTTTCATACAGATCGCGGTACTTGCGTTGTCTACTTATATATACATGTCTGTGTTTATAATAGTATTAAGATAAGATAAGATAAGATTAAGATTAAGATTTTCAGGTTGTTTCAATTGAAGCTAAAAGAAATAGTTGATCAAAATGTGTATTATTAACGTAATTAAAGAAGAATACGAAACGTAGCAAAGTAATTAGTAGTTTAATCTGTGGCAGAGTCATCAATTTTAAAATTTCGTGGAAAATGGAACAAAAGAAAGAAATTCATTGTAATTGAACATTTCAATCCTTGTATGAGTGGGAAGAATTTGTAATTATAGACGACATGATATTATAGACATGACATACGAAATATTCCGCATTGTTAATTTGGTCCGCGTAGACCAAATGAATAAATTAAATATTTCGTAAAATATATTATGTACATAATACGAACTACATACAATACATGAGCTAAATGATAGTAGAGACAACTTCAGCCCGATCATTAAGTTTTGTTTTGCAAAAAATACACAACAATACCTTAAAACACAAGGCGCGAACAAAAAAACACAAAAATGTTTTAACTTTTAACAAGGCTTTTACTAAAGTGAAGTCCCGTGTCCCCAAGTGGGGGTAAGGGGCAGATGCATTATTCGTACATCTGTTTCACTGATCGATTTTCTTTAGGGACAAGTAGGTGATCGGCCTTCTGTGTCCTGCCAGACCGAGACTTTTTTTTCTTCGTCTCCACCGGGAATCGAACCCAGGACCCCTCAGTCCCCTCACGCGTCAACCACTGTACCAAGGAGGCGGTCAAGGCTTTTACAAAGCGCGTACAAAATGAGTTCAATGTATCCACCTAAACAAGCACACATGCCCCACTTTATTCACCACGTGACTTTGGCTCATTGAATTGAGTTGAGCGACCCTTTTCAATATTCAATTCGTCAAGACACACGGCGGATAAATTAGATTCCGACGCTCTTTACTACTTTAAATGTATTACGAAGTTATGTTAAAAGCAATTTATGAAATTCCCTTTTTATAGCTGCTTAGGAATTTAATAAAAATGCTGGTGTAGAATTTCGAAATTGTATATAAATGTAGTCATGATGGATCGAAACAAAATAAAAAGTAATAAGATATGACTAAACTTGTTATTTATTATTTTTATAGTAGTTAAATAAAATAAAATTAATAAGACCCAAATAACACACATGTAGTACTTTTAGAAATAAATATTCATGTCAGAAAAGGCTGTGCTCGGAAAAGTAATTATAGTTTAACATAAAAAAATAAGACGAGAAGTTAGAACTCACAGACTAATAATAAACATATATTTCTACTAAGTGTGCCCCGCGGTTTCACCTGCATTGTTCCATTCCTATTGGTCTTAGCGTGGTGATAGCATTCCTCGATAAATATGCTATCTAACACCGAAAGAATTTTTAAAATCGGACCAGTAGTTCCTGAGATTAGCGCGTTCAAACAAACAAAGTTTTCAGCTTTATAAATTACTAGCTTTTCGCCCGCGGCTTCGCCCACGTTTTCAATAAAAACCCGTTTCCGTAGGATTTCCGGGATAAAACCTATTCTATGTCCTTTCTCGGGTTTCAAAATATCTCTATACCAAATTTCATGCAAATTGGTTCAGTAGTTAAGGCGTGATTGAGTATCAGACAGACAGACAGACAGAGTTACTTTCGCATTTATAATATTAGTATGGATAATAATAAAGTAAAGTAAAAGTAAAAAGTAAAAAATTATTTATTCTTTAAGACACGTACATCAGTCATAATACATACATTATTACATAGTGCTTAATACAATTTCTTAAAGAAAAACGTTAAAATACAGGAAATAAAATCATTGGTTCCCGCACTAGGCAATGCCTGTCCTGCGGGACCGTGAAATGTTTAACATTAGAATTTTATAAACAGAGCGGCGATTATGTTATGGTAAATATTTAAAATTCAGATTTAAATTTAATACATAACATTAGTATAGATTTATAATTACATGATAATTTTATCCACAAATATTAGTTCAAATAATATTTTTCATATTTTATTACAATTATAATTTAATTCCTATTAGCGATTATAAATATTATTAAATGATTAAATAAATACAAGTCAAGTATCAAATATTTAGAATACAATATTTTCCCGCGAAATAATAACATTAAAATGTTATCAAATAACGACGAATGCAAACATTTTCGCATATTATTTGGTTATTGCACAATTCGATAGCCGATAGCAAAATATCAAATATAATTATCGCCTGTTTTGAGTGGAAACTAAAATGGAATATAAAACTAACTCTACGTGATAAATAAACAAATAAATGTAACCAACAAGCGAGTTTTAAGCGTGATCCATCCTCACAAACTTTCGCATTTATATAATACTAGCTTTCCGCCCGCGGCTTCGCCCGCGTTTACAAAGGAAACCCGCATAGTTCCCGTTCCCGTGGGATTTCCGGGATAAAACCTATCCTATGTCCTTTCTCGGGTATCAAAATATCTCTATACCAAATTTCATGCAAATTGGTTCAGTAGTTAAGGCGTGATTGAGTAACAGACAGACAGACAGACAGAGTTACTTTCGCATTTATAATATTAGTATGGATTAGTAGGATGTAGTGACACCAAAGTCTAAAGTCCATATGTGACAAACCTTTCAAATAATCAATAACAATATCATCAGGTAGTTGGCAGTTGAAACACGTAGTCCTGGTATGTTTGCGAAAATATTCGTCCAAATTCTGCTGAATTAATTTAAATAATATTACAGTAATATGGTATTGTAATATTTGGTGAAATGTTGTTTACGTTTGTAATATTTGGTTTTCATAATCGGTGATTTGGCAGATTTCATTATAATATTATTATGTTCTATGAAAAATAAACATAATGCGACACGTATATCTTACACTTAGAGGTGGTTTCTTGACGACTATGCTCTTATTCAAACATGTACATTATTCGTCGTTTTACTGACAGATAAGCTAAATAAACATTACATTACCACCAGACATGAGTCTCACAATGGCCTCACAAAAATAAGTAGCAAACAGCTATAATATTTTATAGTCAAATCTAATAAAAAAGACGTGTGGCACTCGGGGACTGCCGCGGTAAAGCTTAAGCATGCTATGCCTTCAAGCCACACCTCCGCGCCCGTCGGAGTGGGGAGCGTGAGGTGTTTTCGTTACGGAATTTCTGGATTCGGTCCCCACGCTTAAGGCCCGCGATAAAAGCTATGCAATAGCTTAAAATTAAATAATGTCTAGATAAAAGATAGTCAATGAATTCATTAGTGCATACACACACTTTCACTTTAAAAACTACATTTTAAATTTAGCAGTTTTCCATATCACATCATCCACCCATATCATTAGTTTTATCAAAACAATACCTCAAAATTCCCTTACATTTCTATACACGACATTCCAGATTTACAAGCAAGTGGTATAACGCCGATTTGTCGTCTGCGTTCCGATGTTCCGAGTGTCATAATATTTTCTTAGAGGATGCTTATTGAATTCATGATCGCGTAGGGTAAAAGTGGGATAGATGCCGCACTAGGATAGATGCCCCATTTTCAAAAAACCTCACTTCCCAGAGTCCTGACTACGAATTAATGATTTAAATAGGAGCTCCTATCACCCCGCACCTCGTGTACGCATGAGCTGTTGTTTGGTGAAGACGTGTTTCGCTAGTGCGTGTTATAATATCGGCGGCGAACTTCACGAACACGTTAAAATTTAAAAAGGTTGATATTTGCCTTTGCATAACTTTATAAGTATTAATAAATTTCACTATATTTCTTATTATGTCTATACACTGGTTCATTAAGTACAAATCTAAGTGAAAATAGTGGCTCTTTTGTTTTTATTTAATAAAAAAACTACTGGGGCAGCTATCCTTATCAAAAAGGATAGTTGCCCCTTTTTTTTCGAGGGATAGATGCCCTTAGGGGCCTCTAAGGGCATCTATCCCTCAATACATATGTACATGTTAGTATCGATAATCACAGGTACTGTTTATATTTTTACCTGATTGCGTCAGAGGTTTTCTCTATGTTAACCGATTTTACTCGTTTAATTTGCTTTTTTTTTGTTATGTTTACTTACTTATTAATGATCTGCCCTTATACTGATTGTAGGAGAACCACGCCACGAAAATACAAAAGAAAAGAAGGAGTGCGAGCGCAAGTATATTCTTGGACAATAGAACAACTATGTGAACTTGACATTTGCTGGTTTATCATATTAATTTTATTAGATTTCGCGTTTATAGAGTATGTCAGGCATCTATCCCACTCTGCAGGCATCTATCCTCCTTAGTATTTTCATGGTGGGGCAACTATCCAACTAGGTAGGCATCTATCCTCAAAAAAGGTGTTCTACAAAAATATTTATTACACATTATCTATAAATGATAGGATTAAAAATATATATAGTAATTCAAAACAGATAATTAACCTAGCTATATTCATACAAAGTGTTCGTATAAGATTCATGTTTTTTAAATTATGAGGCTATTTCAAAAAGTGGGGCATCTATCCCACTTTTACCCTACGTGTGAAAAATGCTAGGCAGCTGGGCTTTTACTTTGTGCAATATACGACGTTTTTGACAAATCGCCCTTGTGTTTTATTCAACAAATTTTTAGGTGTAACGTTATATAAAAGGGGAATGTAGCTGTGTTGTGCTCGTCGTTTCCGTACATTTGCAGTGTGTATTTTTATCTTAAAAAATATTGGAGCGGTAATTGAGTTGGAAGATTTTTTGAGAATCATATAAAAATTAACAAAATAAGAATAGTCAATGCTTATAATAATTATAGTAAAGGAATACACAATTCACTAGTTCACTATATTTAGATTTTTATTACAAAAAACTACGACCGGTTTCGAATCATCATCGACAGGTATAATCTTATATATAAAATTCTCGTATCACAATGTTAGTCTGCATACTCCTCCGAAACGGGTGGACCGATTCTCATGAAATTTTCTGTGCATATCGGGTAAGTCTGAGAATCGGCCAACATCTATTTTTCATATGTACCACGGGCGAAGCCGGGGCGGACCGCTAGTTTACTATAAAGTGCAGTTCCATCAAGATATACAATACAAAGCATAAATTTATTTTAAAATAATTGCTATAAGAACATACACAAAAGTAGAGAAGCCTATTTTTAGAAGAAATATACCGAATGAGTCATTAACTTCTTAGCACATAAAACGTTGTAAACCTTAATATACATTATAATAAAACCTTTTACGCTTGGGAACGTGAAGCTGATGCAAATTACTGCTGTGCTTTGTGGATAATTTCTTTTAGTTTTCACAGATAATTAAACCTAGCTTGCTACATTGTAACGGTATGAGATAACACAATTTTTTAAATATTTCGTACATTTTTTGTGACAAGGAAATGTGAACAAGTTATATCTTCTTCTTATATATAAAATTCTCGTGTCACAATGTTAGTCTGCATACTCCTCCGAAACGGGTGGACCGATTCTCATGAAATTTTCTGTGCATATCGGGTAAGTCTGAGAATCGGCCAACATCTATTTTTCATATGTACCACGGGCGAAGCCGGGGCGGACCGCTAGTACTCTATATTCTTTTAGCTAGATAAATAGATTTAATCATGTGTATACATTGCTTAAAGACAAATTGAAATTAATTAAAAATGATGCTATGAACCTTACGTAAAGAATTACAAGATTAGCATTACCTTTAACACGAAGAAAATTTAATTCTTCAAGACAAACTCTAGTTGTAAGACATTTATTAAAAAATCCAAAATAAAAACTCTTGCTGTTTGGCAAGCTACATATTACTATCTTAGACATCTCAAACATAATAAAATTTGTGTGCAAACTTTAATTCTCTTGTAGCGAAATTGTAAAGGCTTTATTGACAGTGAATTCAATTTCTCTCCATGTGTACAGATCATACAGCTAGGAATCTGAATATTCTTTTTGTTACTATGACTTTGTGACTTCGCGGAAAAGATCGTTCACTCTACCACATTGTACGTATATCAATGCGAATTCTTGCACACGATTATCGCTCCATTCACACTTTGACTAGCGGCGCGAAGGTCTGAAATCGATTGCATGAGTTTGGCGACTGAACGTGTCGAACCTTGAATGTTACGAATGACGGAATGTCTTTGAACGGAAT
>CAJQZN010042088.1:119036-135150 GCA_907164685.1 Colias eurytheme | reverse complement strand
CACACACACACACACACACACACACACACACACACACACACACACACCGCCACGCTCACAATCTCATACTCATACACACGTTGCATGCCTGATATTTTATTTAATACGTACCTTGTTTCTAATTCCGGCCTTTGTTTCTATAAGTATTTTGTAATTTATAATATTTATTAATTTAGTTATTCATTTTTTGTGCAGTACTATACTGGCTATGTCTTGTGTGGAAGGCGTCGGTCGCCTCTAGCACAGGTTTATACCTAGTTGAGGCGATCGTCGAGTTCAAATTGTATTGTGTTATGTATTACTTAGTACTAAATAAACGATTTTTTATTTATTTTTATTTTATATTCTGAGTAAAATCTTCAATACCAAGTTCGAAATAATGACAACAAGACATGAAGATCAACGCACTACATTTTCATTTGCACCGAGTGAATGATCACATTGCCAACAATATCGTGTTATTGCATTATTCAATTTACACACTCGTCTCCGGAAAAAGTGATAAAACAGACAATCCACCCCCCAATCCACCCATCATAAAAACTATTTCTATGAGCGATAAAAAAGTAATAGTGAAATTGGGTTAAACCGTATCGAAAATACTTCTTTTGTGTATCTATATTGTTATACACCCACATATAATATTTCTAAATAGATATAAATTAAGTGCGTGTCAAAGGTTATCCTGTATCCATATCATTTTTAATGCCCTATTATTATTTGACCCTTGAAGACAATCAGATCGGATTACATTTTCTTCATTTATTTCTCGCAGATGATAAATTTTAAAAGAATAGAAAAAATCGATCACGACCACGGGATTCAAACTTCAAATTCTTTTTTCGTGATCAAATTTATTCTATTCTTTAAAATTTTATATTTATTACATTTGAATGCCATAAACCAAAATATCTAATCATTCACACGTTCCTACTTGGCATCATTCAATGTATATTTTTATGAGAAACTAGCGGTCCGCCCCGGCTTCGCCCGTGGTACATGTTTACGTTTTCTCTACATAAGAACCATCCTCGTACTTCAAGGAATATAATAAAAAAAGAATTATCGAAATCGGTTCAGCCGTTCTCGAGTTATGCGCTTACCAACACATTTTGCGATTCATTTTTATATATAAGAGATGCTGTCCTTCACGTGACTTCAAACAATATGCATACTAAATCATGCATTGTTCATTTGTTTCGTTATTTGTAAGTACACTTTAAAGACAATATTATTGAGCACCTGACAAATGACCCTGTAAAGTGTAAATCCTTCTATGTTAAAGCCTAAAAGTAAGTAACATTCAACATAATTCTACTACGAAATCCGCCAATAATCATAGAAGCACACTTCGCATACATAAAACTGGCAAGTATGATAATAAGGAAACTATCAGTATCTCAAGGATAACCAGGTTATTACTTATAAGAACAGCCAGCACGGTAACTGAACAAATCCTTACGATCGTAGGACAGTATTTATTTTATGACCAATTCCCAATGTAAGAAAATCTCCACAATTTAAGAACATTCATTTTTGGGCAAACCAGTTAAAGAAAGCAGTAATCTATACTAATATTATAAAGCTGAAGAGTTTGTTTATTTGTTTCTTTGAACGCGCTCATCTCAGGAACTAGTGGTCCGATTTGAAAAATTATTTCGGTGTTAGATAGCCCATTCATCGAGGAAGGCTAAAGGCTATATATCATCACGCTAAGACCAAAAGTAGCGGAGCCACGCGGGTGAAACCGCGGATCGCAGCTAGTAGGTTATAAAACTACTGGCAGTTCTCTACTACTAGTTACTCCTACTGACTATACACGTTCCACGCTCTAAACTAGTTCAATCTGCACATATCCGGTGTTCTGAATGGACTATATTTTAATCGCAAAACAAATACGAGACATGTTTCTCACGAGGACAGCACTGATAATTTAACATCGCTAGCAATAGTGCACGTACATTAGCATACTTGAAACAAATTAGCATTTTACTTAACAACATTCCACATGCCATTATGATTTATAGGATATTATGTAAATGGGTAGTTTCTGAATCATTTCTCTCTCTATATATTATTATATGTATATCGTTTTTTTGTTTTTAAAGTTTTCTGTGCCGCTAGCCTCTGAGTCTGAAGTATCGTATGCCTGTTATCTTTGTGCTGTGTCTTTGTGTCTATCTATTTTTTTCTATTTGTTTTTCTATCCATCTATGACACAGATTCCTTCATCTTTGAAACTAACGGATACATGTCTATCTGGACGTGCTTTGTTATTCTTTATGCAAACCGTTAAACCAGATGCTCAAACATAAATCAGACGTGCATAAAATGGTCTCTCTTTAAACACAGATTTAACGTCATCGTGAAAGTGACGACATAAAATTTATCAGTAGCATAAACTTCTAATAAAATGTGTGTATAGGTATTTACGTGATTTCTTTTCTATATATTTTGTAGTATACTTGTGTTATTTTGTTTCTCTAATTTCTGAAGTAGAAGATAAATACAACATTGACAATTTTATTTGATCTCGATTCTCGTATGATCTTTGTGTATTATTGCTTGACAGGCATAAAACTACCAGACATTAAAAACACAAAGCATTAAAAACACAAAGTAACGCTGTTATAACATCCAAACATTTTAATTTGCCTTACTTTCTCCGACATTTCTTTTGACTAAACAGTAAACATCATTGTTTAAAATTTCAGGTTACCTACTTTAATGACGTCGACTACCAAGTGGCAAGTACCGAGTAGGTCATCGGTTGTTGTTAATAAATTTTGCAACAATTACAGCAAGATCAATGACCGTGTATCCGCTGCGTTTACAAAACATACCGAAAATAAGTGACACACACAGTTCTGCTTGATTTTACATATAAAAAAACATTACATACTTACTTGAAGCAAATTCAGACGAAAATCTATACTAATTTTATAAAGTTGAAGATTGAACGCACTTTTCTCAGAAATCTCGGGTCCGATTTGAAAAATTATTTCACTGTTTGATAGTCCATTTATCGAGGGAGGCTATATGCTATAATATAAGGTATCATCACGCTAAGACCAATAGAAGCCAAGCAATGCGAGTAAAACCGAGGGGAACAGCTAGTTTTTTAAATAAAGTAATTCCAACTAACCTTGAATCTTGGATCGAATCACGATGATATCTAAATTCACCATTTAGAAAGTCGACATCCTTCAAAATAATGTTTCACAAAGCGTAAAAACGATTTCTCTAAATCGATTCAATGATGTGATTCTAATGAATCGAATTCTTTGTTTTGCGGTAAATTTTCCATTTACTTAAGATATCGCAAGTTAACAAAGATGTGTGCTTAATGCTTTCACGTGTTTGATCTTACACGAGTTTGTTCAGAAAATACGATTTATTCGTTGCATTAATTAATCCGATGAAATCTGATGTTATGTTTATTTTACTATTAGTGAGAGTAACACATCTTGTCATAAGAACGAAATTTTTATGTAACTATAAATACCTATATTATCTAGAAAAGGTATAATGCGCGAGACCTTACGCGAGACCATTCTCGCGTCAACTTCTTCACGATCTATGTAGGTACTCTTTTATTGCAATAAAGATTTTTTATCATTCCTTCATTCAGTGATGAAATTAAAATATACTTAATATGTTTTGTGAAAAATATACACTAAGATTTTATAAAGCAGAATAGAAATAGACCGTTTACCGCGAAGACGATTATTATCGGTACCTATATTATATTATATTAAACTAATATAACATCACGTTTCGACGCTAAATATTTTAGGCATACATATATTTCGGCTCACAATTTTAAACACATGTGAACATTATAGGTAAACCAGAATCTGATGGCAATTAGGAAATCAAAATTTCGAGTGTGCAACCCTAGGGAAAATGGACTGAACGATCTTGATACTGCTTATTTTTATTTTGTCCTCAATATCATTAGTCACATTACATAAGTGGACAATACTGCACTTAATAATGAGATATCCACTTAATATTATGTAGGTACATACTTCCATGTATAAATACATATACATATTACTTTTATATAGGTAATACATATTATTATTTACACATACCTATATTTGTATATTCATTATCATTATGCCATGTGAAAATATAGATGTAATGATAATGCAGATCAAAACTAGATTGCTTATAATTTTTTATAAAATAAAATAAAAATAAAATAAAACTATGTTTATTTCCGTAAGTATTAACAGATACACATATTATAAAATTGACTTGGACAGCTTGGACTTGACGAAAAGCCGTATTGGAAACTCCTGTAATAAGTTTTCATAAAATTATATTTTAAACAAGAAACAATATTATAGTTACCTACTTATAATATTTTTAATTTAAAGTATCAAAACGGGTAAGTCCAATTTACCAATAAAATCTTCAAAATTGAAATTTGTGATGTGTTTGACCCTTCTTCATCGAATATTTTTCTATACACATTATAAACAACACCTCTTGCTTGTGATCGCAGCGGCTTTTTCGACATTTTCGAAGATGTTTTAGACAAAATCCTAAAATTATTCATCAACTGCAAAGAAGACAAATAATTTGACAACCAATTTGATAGTTGTCAAATAAAGTTGCCACATGAAAATCTTTTATTTCTTAAATATAAATATGCCATCAGATTCTGGTAGACCTATACACCACATACCTACATACATCTCACATTGACGTGCCTCGAATTCCAATGAACGCTCGCCATACCGCGAAACTACGTTACCACATCTTAAAGTAATATTACTTCTAGTGTGTGAAAGAGACGGCGCTAGACGATCTGTATAGCGCTGTCTCTTTTCCACAATGGAAATAATACTGCTTTAAGACGTGATACGAGTGATTTCGTTTCCATTACGCCATTTTATCCGCCATAAAATTAATCTTTTACGAGCCATTTTCACTCTTGACTACCGAATGGAACAAGTGAAAGTGTTAGATAAAACGAATTATTGGGAATTTATAATTATGTATTTTCCAAACTTACAATAATATTTTATGGTGAAATGTGATCTTTTGTTTGTTGATCTGTAAACATTAATCGTAAAACTACTGGGTCGATAAAAAATAAATATGTATTTAAAATTGGAAAGACTACATCTTTACACTGGAGTAAAGTAGGCTATATTTTTATCCCTATTTAAGTCTTTTACACACTCGTTATTTCAGAAAAAAAAATTACACCCAAATGTATTCCTACTCAAATTAAAAACACAAAAAGGTTTTTATTGCATATTTTGTTTAAACATCTAAAGAGTTTTTAGTTCTACCAGACCAAATTAATAATTTGGTTGAAAAAACCTATCCTACAATAACATCTATGTAGAAATTAAAAGCTCATAAAAAACTTTCTATGCAGATTACCTGAATTCCTCAAAAACTCATAAAACATAAAGGCCATTTGACTAAGTGCTGCAACAAAATTGTTTATTTGTTACTTTTGTAACAAGGCCAAAGTGACATTGCTTGACGGTGAGATACTGGACAATCACTTAAGAAATGAATGTTTTTATTGAATTAGTATAATCTATTCTAATATTATAAAGCTGAAGAATTTGTTTGTTTGAACGCGCTTATCTCAAGAACTACTGGTGCAATTAGAAAAAAATATTTTGATGTTAGATAGAACATTTATCGAAGAAGGCCATAAGCTATATATCATCACGCTAAAACCAACAGGAGCTGAGCAATGCGGGTGAAAACGCGGGGCATAGCTAGTGTTTGATAAATATTGTTGGAATTCTAATCAAATAAATGTCAGCTCCAAAAATGGTGATGGCAAATGGATCATTGAAAGTGTATGTGACCTTATTGATATAATATTTATTTGGCTGTCTGACTCATATAATGCTAGCAAGCAAACACATGGAGAGATTAGTGGCCAACAAACAAACTCTTCAACTTTATAATATTATAGTACCTATAGATATTTAACACAGACAATTCATATACCAATAAGTATATACTGTTTCCTGACCTGAAAATTCTTTACAACTGACCTTAACTGTTTGTTAAAAATTACGTGACCTATATGAAACTGAAATGATATTTTTTTTATCATTAGTATTTTGAAAGAAGTATTAAAAACATTTCCTAAACAATTTGTTGTACTTTTTGTTGGTAGTAATAAAACAGGTGAATTTTAACCGGAATAAAAATTAATAGTATTATGCAACTCTAGCCAGCTATCCCAAATATAGAGTACTAGATTTCTGCCCGCGGCTTCGCCCGCGTTTTCAAAGGAAAACCCGCATAGTTCCCGTTCCCGTGGGATTTCCGGGATAAAACCTATCCTATGTGTTAATCCAAGTTACCTTCTATATGTGTGCTTAATTTCATTGTAATCCGTTTAGTAGTTTTTACTTGAAAGAGTAACAAACATCCATACATCCTTACAAACTTTCGCCTTTATAATAGTATTAAGATTAAGATATTAAGATGTATATGCATATTATGTAGAGAAGATAAATATGTAACAAGATACAAAAAAAAAACGTTTTTTTATCTTATCAATTATTCATTTGACCTTTCCATTATTTCCTGCAGTTGTAAAACAAGCAAAAAAAAATCATACATATTTACACCTCATGAAAGATTTATATATTATACATGATTTTTTATTCATTATTGTAATGGCAACAGCATTTCAATGTATGTTGAATGGTAAATTTAGTGCCAACATGTAAACATCCTTAGGATATTATGAATTATTCTTGGATAAAAATAAACAAATGTGTGATATTGGAAGAATGTGTTAACACTTAATATAGGTAAACCTCAAATATAATAATCGGCAAATATACTTTTTATGGATAAAATTGGCTAAAAATATTGTGAGTAGGATTAGATATAAAAAAATTACAGGAATATTTGAATAAATCGTCGTATTTATATTTTATTGGCAATTTTAAAGCTGTAAAAGACATGTCTGAATAAAATTGTTAATTCTCTATTTCTCTAGTTGTTCTATACAATAATAATCTAATAAGAAAACAAATGCAATGAATTTTAACTAAATATTTCATCAAGGTTGACCAATGAACAAATTTTGGCTAAAATGTACCTTAAGGGCCATTGAGTTGGGCAACCAAAATTTTTTTGGAGAAAGGTCTATGCCTAAGTAACTGACCCGTAAAATCTTAACCGGCGGAGATTTATAGTTTTTTAGAAATTAATTATCAAAGTTTCATAATTTTTCATACAATTTCGAGCAACCATCTTGACATTTGTTTTTTTTGTTGCGTTTCGTTTTTGCAAGTATAATTCTTGTAAAATGTAATTTTTTTCAATGATGGAATATTATGTATTCAATATTAAGCTGCGAAAGTCCGAATCTAGCTAAAAAACGTTACGCTAAAATAAGCATTGCATTATCATAAGACTTGCCACAGAACCGAAGCTGTCAACCCCGAATTCCACGTGGTCTTGTCTGCCCTACCCCTAGAGTGTATGTAAAAAGCCGGAGGCGCGGAGGGAGAGCAGCCCTCGCCCGCCGTGACAAAGCTCGGGAGCCGTGCGGAGCGGAGCGGCTGAGGCTGGTCGCTGAAGGCGACCAACAAGCCGAAGCTGCGAAGCGGAGTACGGGCGACCGTGCTTTGTCACGCAAGGGCGGAAGGGCTGCACTTCCCGTAGCGCCGGAGCTAAGGCAGTGTCTGACACAATATAAAAATCGATTTCTGAAAAATCGATTTTTTTCAAATTTGTATTTGCAATGTAAATATAAATCCATTTTTATGTAGCCCAAGAATGGTACCATAATAAACAATCTCTGGGATCTCTTATCAGTAAAATCAGGAATTTTTTTTAGTTCAGGGAATTCGATAATATTGTGAGTACATTCAGTTAATTCTAAATAATTTTTTTTACCATAAAAGAAAAAATGGAAAGTCGATTTGAGATCAAGCACACCAATTGGGTTAGCCCGCTTTGAGTAGCAGATCTGAATCGGAGCACCCTGACTTGAGTCAAATTAGGTCACTTTGAGTAGCAGATCTGAATCAGAGCACCCCAACTTGAGTCGATTTAGGTTACATTGAGTAGCATATCCGAATCAGAGCACCCCGACTTGAGTCGAGTTAGGTCACTTCGAGTAGCAGATCCGAATCGGAGCACCCCGATCGCATGTGGTCTTGTCTGTCACACAACTAGAGTGTTTTTGTAAAGCGAGGGGGCGACGAAGTGAGTCTTCTGGCGAAGCCCACTCGTTTCCCCCTCCTTAAAAAAGTTTACATTTTCTCCCGAAACTATTAAAAAAAATGTCAAAAATTTCTGTATTTTATGTTGTATTCTTATCCCCCCTCCTTTTTCCAACCCTCCCTGGCAAATCTCCTCTCCATTACCCCCTTTTTCCTATTACATTTCGTAACATAACCTCAAAAATTGTTTTGCATTTTTCTCGAAAAGGGGGGGGGGTTCCGCACCTCCCCCTTCACAGAGGGGGTTCCTCTCCCCCCCTCCTCACCTCCTCCCCCCCTTTACCCCCCTCCCTCAACGGCCCTTAAAGTACATTTTTACCCAAATTTTCTTTCTAATACCAGAAACATTATGAATGGCAAAGAAAGAGATGGACAGTGAAACTTATTGAAAGTTGTTATTCAAGAATCAAGATACATACTGCATAATGAAGATAGTTTGTTTAAGCACTTACATTAAATTCTAATCAAAAGCTCAGTATTTTACTTTTACACATAAAAGCTAAGAAAATAAATAACTATATAGAATGTTTATTATTTTGAAAGGATGTCTTATTTACTGCTCTAGTAACAACTTAATTGACACAGAATATTTAGGTCTTCAAAGTTAGCTATCATCGGGCGATAAGTATTATAACAAAGATTACTCACCGCCATCACCATTTCGAAAGGGTATTTATGAACCCTCACGGGCGAGACATATTCCTGCACCATGATTGCAGTCCCACGAAGGAAATAAACACGTCAAAAAAAATCACTAATCCTTTACGCAACTTTGTTCTTAGTTCATACTGTTTCAAATATATTTCATGAAACAATGTCCACGAATATTGTTATCAACATAGATTCCTTTCACTCCCCACGAAACATTATACCAAAATAAATGAGTGTCAAACAAAAAAATACCGCAATCGTGAATCGCTATGCCTGATGGCACAGCCACAAAACAACGTCGAGCGAAATGGAATCGCTTGGACTATACTGAAGTTGTAGCAAATTAAACCAATCAGTGAGCGTCAACTAGAGAAAATGGATGAAATACTGACAGATACTGTCAATTTTTTGCAATCTACGGACAGAGTAAAAAGAGTGAATATTTCCGAATTTCCATACAAATTATTTAGAACTGTGTTTAGAACATATAAAAAAATTCTTTATTCATCAGATATTAATTAAATACATAATCACTTTTAAAAAAGATTCATTGTTTCATATAAGCCTATAATGTTTATTTGTCTTTAATAATTATTCTTATTAAATTCATGTACAATACTAATTTATACATTGAGTGGTAAAAAATTGTTTTGAGGATATCATTCTGCTACACAGACATTTATCTAATTAATTGTAATTTTTATGAAAAGATAAATTAAATATAACGTAAAAATAAAATAATTAATTTCCTTTATTTAATCTGTCATAAGATTTCCGTATAACTTCAAAAAAAATATAAAATCCAAAAAGGTGCAATAATTATTAATTATAATAAATTTCTGTAGCTCTTGTTCTAAAATAATTATAATATAATATAATTATTCCTTTCATTAGAAAATTAAAATTATAATTTTATTAAAAAATAATATACTTCCGGAGCTCTTTTTCCACGTTGCTTGTAGCTATCTTCAAGACAGTGAGTAAGCGGGCCTTCAACGAAGCGAACGGTGAAGCGCGAATGTCGACCACAATCATTTGAAGATTATTTCTGGATTGTGCTGAAGAAACAAAAAGCAAAATTCTGTCAAAATTGTGCGCGTTCGTGCCCGATGTCTAGTGCTGAAGTCGCCGATAATTCCGTTGACCCCCCGGCTAAAAAGCGGAAGCTAAACATAGGAGAAGCGAGTTGCAAATCATCAGCAATGGCGAACAATGGAACGCGTGTAGAAGATGAAATCGACGAGAGTTTGTATTCGAGGCAGCTCTACGTCCTCGGTCACGATGCTATGCGTCGCATGGCCCATTCCGACGTCCTGATCTCTGGATTGGGAGGTTTGGGAGTTGAGGTTGCAAAAAATGTGATTTTGGGCGGCGTAAAATCGGTTACCCTTCATGATGATCGGACATGCACAAAAGCTGATTTATCATCACAGTTTTATTTGTCTGAAGATACAATCGGTCAAAACCGAGCTGTAGCTTCATGCGAGCAGCTTTTAGAATTGAATCACTACGTGCCGACAACGGCGTATACCGGTCCGTTGACAGAAGAGTTTCTGCAGAAATTCAGGGTTGTTGTGCTTACGTGTGCATCTAGAGCTGAACAGGACCGTGTAGCGGCTATCACTCATGCCAATAACATAGCGTTGGTGATCGCTGACTCTAGAGGGTTGTTTTCACAAGTTTTTTGTGATTTTGGGCCTGAATTTACTGTTTATGATGTCACGGGAGAGAACCCTGTGTCTGCTATGGTGGCGGACATTACTCATGAATACGAGGCAGTTGTTACTTGCTTAGATGACACTCGCCATGGGTTGGAAGATGGTGACTATGTTACCTTCAGTGAGGTTAGTATTATTTTTTACTAAGTATTGTAATACTAAGTTTCTTTAAACGATTATATTCTATTTATAGCAATATTGTAACAAGATGAAGTATTGATTATAGATCAAGCTATGACTAACACATGCAATACATCAAATGAATGTGTTAACCTTCATTAATATTATGAAATGATCAAGATTATAACAATACAGAAAAATCAATAATGATTGTATCATTAAGGTTGGCTATACATACAGAATTAAAAAAAAAACTGTATTTTTGTACTCCTCCATCCTGCAACAATATTTTTGTTCTTTGAGTTTTTGTACTCCTGCAACAAAATAACTGCAAAATTTCCATAACCCACTAATCACACATAATGACAATACTCTATAAGAAAAGAAAATACACAAATTATATTTTTCTTTCACATTACTCATTAGCATTTAACGGTGCTGTTATCATTTTTTCATATGAACACCTAAGTTATGGGTGCAATGAACTTAGTTTTTATTGAGTTGACTCAATTCATATGAATCACACAACAAAGGTATTGTTTACACTAGAAATCTTTTAATCTTGTCTATCATATTTATTGCTTTGTTTATATTTATTAATCATCTATTAGTTTAGTGATTAGCACTTATGTGTCAAAACTCAAAATCATGAAGTCTCAGGTTCAATATTTAGCTGATTAAAGAGCATTGAATTCAGTTCATAATAATTATGCACTTGTAAAATTATTTTCATTTTGGTTTTTGTTGTATGCAATACTATCTTCTCATTTTTCTTTGTCTTATTATGTAGGAAACCTACAAAATATGAAAAGGTAAAAGTTCCTGACACATATGGATAGTTTTATGAGTAATAAATAATAGAAGTTTAGATTCCCAATTTCATATTTTTCATGATTGACCTGTGATAAAAAATACCTTATTTGCTACTCCTGAATATAGTGTAGCTGTTTGCCTACATATTTTACCTTCATATTGCTATGTTATAAGCAGTATGTACAGCAGATATTGCAATATCCTTTTTTTGTATGTTTGTGTTGTAGGTAGTAAAAAACCATAAACTTAAACATTGTAACCACTAAAACAAAGCATTAGATAAACTATGAGAAACACAAAATATGTGTACAGCCTTATTTAAATTCTATTTATTTGTTATTGTAACAGCATTTCTTATTAATATGGATCAGCAGAAAATGTATCAATGTATGTTTAACTTAACTATAAATGTAAATGCCAATTGCCAATGCCTTGTTCATTATATTTATAGGATTATTACAAAAGGTACGGTTCAAAAAAATAATTGTGCACTATCTGGTGCATTACATACAATTGTTAAACATTTTATTTGTATTGCTTTCAAATATAACACCATGTACATAGGCAAATCTTAATATCTTAATACTATTATAAAGGCGAAAGTTTGTATGGATGTTTGTTACTCTTTCACGTAAAAACTACTGAACCGATTACAATGAAATTTAGCACACATATAGAGGGTAACTTGGATTAACACATAGGATAAGTTTTATCCCGGAAATCCAACGGGAACTATGCGGGTTTTCCTTTGAAAACGCGGGCGAAGCCGCGGGCGGAAATCTATTCCAATAATATGTATATTGCATGTATGCAATTTGTTATCATACAATCTACTTCAAGGTTTCAATTAAATGAAATAGAGCGAACATAGTTTATTTAAAATGAATTGTTTGGAGAATAATTGCATAATATGTATATCTATACTGCCTGGTAAAATAAAGAAATATACAAGTTATATAATGTATGTGTATTTGTTAACCGACTTAAAATAAAGAAGAGGTTCTCAATTAAAAATTTCAAAAACACTATGAAAAGTATAAAATAACTACATAATTATATTCCTCTTTGTGTACTTATTTGTAGCAAATAAAAAATTATGAACAATTTCCTTATAGGTACAAGGCATGACAGAACTAAATGGCTGTGAACCACGCAAAATCAAAGTACTGGGTCCCTATACCTTTAGCATTGGAGACACAACCAAATTCTCTAAATACTTCAGAGGTGGCATCGTAACCCAAGTGAAGATGCCCAAGAAACTCAGCTTCAAGCCTCTCAGTGAATCTCTGAAGGAACCAGAGTTCCTGATCACCGATTTCGCCAAGATGGACTATCCACAGCAATTACATCTTGCCTTTGCTGCTTTGCACAAGTTTGAAGCAGCAGAAGGAAGGCTGCCGAAACCCTGGAGTAACGACGATGCTGCCAAATTTGTGGAATATTGTAAGAATTTACTGAAATCGGAAGAGATATTCAAGGAGAGCGATGTCGAACTCAACACTGAGCTCTTGGAAATTTTTGCTAAGGTAAGCTATGATTAATTTTAAGCTATGTGTGTATTTTATTTCTTATACCTTTATATAATCTTAAATCTTAAATGAAACATAATTTCACAGTTCATGCATGTCAAAAATAAGACATTTGTTAATCTATATATCTGTTATGGTAATTTTGAATTACAATAAGATTCATGTCGAAAAGCACAATATTTATTCGTAAATTTAAACATCCACAGGTTTCATCTGGCGATCTAAACCCGATGAACGCAGCGATTGGAGGGGTAGTTGCCCAAGAGGTGATGAAAGCGTGCTCCGGAAAGTTCCACCCTATTGTCCAGTGGTTATACCTGGATGCCATCGAATGCCTGCCAAAAGACAAGACCCTTCTCACTGAGGAGAATTGTAAACCCACAGGGTCAAGATATGATGGACAAGTGGCTGTCTTCGGCAAGGACTTCCAAAAGAGGATCGGCGAACTTAAATACTTTATTGTTGGTATGTATTTGTTTTATTTAGGGCTGATTTTTCAATCCTTGGTTATAACTTATTTGTCGAATAATGTATAAAACTACCATTTTAAAAACGTATTCTAATTGTCCGTATTTGACAGTTTATGTGACATTTTAATATTATCGTGTAATACTTTATTGGACGGATAAGTTTTATCCAAGCATTGAAAAATCGGCCCTTAGACAATTTCTAAGTAACAGAGATTTTGATTTATGTATAACGTTTTTAGAATGTTTTCATCGTTGATTGAAACCTATCATAGGTTTAAAAACTGTTTTCTTTCGTGTTTCGCTAGTAAGTTACTTAAATTAATTTTCATAATGTGCAAGAATGTTACATTAATTTTTGTTACAAATTACAACACAATTTTCTTTTGTATTATAGGCAATTTCAATACCTTGTACTCAAAACTATGTATCCAATTTGTAAAATATGCAGAATCAACATTGATATAAATAGTGCACAGTAATAAAAATAAATACAGCTTATTTTCCTTATCTCTATAATTAGTGACGCAGCTTGTTAAAACTGATTCAAGGTAACGAAAGCCTTAGGTTCGGGCAATATTATTTCTAATAATAAACAAACAGCCTGTAATTTGTTAAAATGTTTAATAACTTTGTTTCTCAATCAGGCATTTTTATTGTATGTAAATTTTTAAGCACATTTAGTCACATAGTATTTTATGAAATAAAAAATGTGTGCAAATCCCTTATAACACATAATATTTAATAGAGAAGTTAATAAACAGGTAGAGATTGTCTAATCTGAAAATGAACGCCCCTCCACTGTGTTTACGCTCACATTCAAAGTACGTGTATAGACGCAATACACACAAATTGGTCTGCCTCATTGGTCGTTCAGTCCTCCAGTCCCGTCCATGCCCGAACGACAGGACCAGTTGGCCAACTAGTGCATAAATGACGCGATGCACGACAGAACGGACGTGTCATTCCGTACATAGCGCGCTCTCCCCGCCATACAATGCTAGGCAGCTGAACTGATCGCCCGATTAGTTGACAAATCAGTGCGCGAGTGTCAAAGTTTGCAGTAGAATCGACGCGCGCACACATATAAAGTGGTTCAATAATTATTTGTCCTCACACATTGAAACAATTAAGTTTAGTGGAGGGGCGTTCATTTTTAGATTAGACAATCTCTATATGTATTTAATAGTAATAATAATTCTTATAATGAATACATAAGGGACGTCAATAAAACAACAGATCAATACAAACTATTTTAATCATTTTGCCAGTTATTCATTCTGATTGCGATAAAACCTAATTTATATATGTATTTATTAAATATTATATTTATCGTCGCCTAGTACCCACAACACAAGCCTTAATTGAGCTTACTGTGGGATTAGGTTGATTTGTGTAATAATGTCCTATAATATTTATTTATTTATTTTATTTATGTCTATTCCAGGCGCTGGCGCCATCGGCTGTGAGCTGCTGAAGAACTTCGCGATGATCGGAGTGGGAGCGGGCGGGGGGCAGGTGACCCTCACAGACATGGACCTCATCGAGAAGTCCAACCTGAACCGGCAGTTCCTTTTCAGGCCTCATGATGTGCAGAAACCCAAGTCGAGCACCGCTGCTAAGGTAAATGTTTTGTGAAGTTGTTTGTTGTGTACTACAATTTTTTTTTAATTAATTAATTTCAATTACATACTACTATCGAAATTAGTGCATTATAGGGAGCAAAAAAGAATGTCTCTGAAAAAATAATTACAAGGCATATTTTTTTTTTTGACTTCTCTCTGCTGCAGTAAAACTACAGTCATTTTTGTGTGAAAACTTACTTTTTTTCTTTGTGTAATATTAGCGACAATTTTTAGTTACATTAAATAGACTAAAAAAATCACATTGTCACCTATTTCAGGCTGTAAAAAAAATGAATCCATCGATGAATGTGCTCGCACAAGAGAACCGTGTGTGCCCAGAAACAGAATGCGTGTACGATGATGCGTTCTTCGAAGCCCTGGACGGTGTTGCTAATGCCCTGGACAACGTGGACGCTAGGATCTACATGGACAGGCGCTGTGTGTACTACAGGAAACCATTGTTGGAGAGTGGCACGCTCGGTACTAAGGGAAATACTCAGGTAAAGTTGGGCCAATGTAAACAATGCTGTAATTTTGTGTTTGCAAATATGTAGTATTTTTGTAAAACAACTATTGATTTTGTGTGTTGCTTCTGTTGAGAAGAATCGTCAATTTATTGCATGGGTATCAAAAAATTTGTTCTATAAATTGTGAAAACTATTTTTATTTAATTATCTTGCTAAATTGTACAGGATAAAAAATGCGTGATTTCTGTTTTGTATTTTGTTTTTAACATTTATCACTAATTATTTCCTTCCAGGTGGTGGTGCCGTTCTTGACCGAGTCGTACAGCTCATCCCAAGACCCACCCGAGAAGAGCATACCCATCTGCACGCTGAAGAACTTCCCGAACGCGATCGAGCACACGCTGCAGTGGGCGCGCGACGAGTTCGAGGGGCTGTTCCGGCAGGCGGCCGAGCACGCGGCGCAGTACCTGCGGGAGCCGCACTTCCTGGA